>JAASFT010001042.1:0-10361 GCA_023333885.1 Globisporangium parvum
GCACATGAACCCGACGCTCGACGGCAACTAGCCACTAGCTCTTGACAACATCGATTGCTTTGTCGTGCCAGGCGTGCTTGCTTTTTGCGAAGCGTCGTGATCCGATTGCTTGTGTTGCTGTCTGTGCCATGCCGACACCTCCGTGACACCACCAGCACCGAACGAGCCGAACTCGAGCTTTGTGGTTGAAAATATCCTAAATATTGTATCGGCTTGAACATTACGGTACTCTCGTTTCTCGAGCCGAGCCCTCTTGGCTTCTGTAAATGGATACTATTTTGCAGTCAACCAAGTGCACTTGAAGTAAGTATGCTAGTGCGCCACACAAGACAACAAGACAAGTCGACAGGACACGACACGACTCGCATCGCCACGATGAACGCGCCGAACCGCACGGACTCGTACATGCTGCCGGAGGGCGCGCAGAAGGTGACGTACGAGAAAGACACGAAGATCCAGAACGCCGGCAAGTTCACGATCCTCCGCGAAGACCACACCATGGGCAACCTCATCCGCATGTGCGTCGCGCTTGTCGTTCGCGTCCTTGGTGCTGTAGTCGAGTCGCAACGGACTCATGACTGTCGCTGTGCACATGCTGCGCTCTATCTGCATCTACCTCTGCACGCGCGCGCAGGCAGCTGCTGCGCGACTCGAACGTGACGTTCAGCGGCTACCGCCACCCGCACCCGCTCATCCACGACATCACAGTGCGCGTGCAGACGAACGACGCGTCGTCGCCAGTCGAAGCGCTCGCGAACTGCCTCGACGACCTCTCGACCGAGTTTGACGAGATCGCGCAGAAGTTCCGCCGCTTGACTGGCAACACGAAGGACCCGAGCTCGTTCAGCTAGAGAGAGCGCTCGACATCCAATCGCACTCGCAGCAGCAGCAGCAGTGGCTTTGTACGCACAAGTGTGCTAGGTCCTATCGTAGTGTCGCTTGCTACCAACAGCTCAGAGGTACTTTGGGATGTAGATGCCCTTGGGGCGACGTGCTGCCACTGCTGATGGTGGGAACGCCCTCGAACGAGGCTTCGCACTTGGATGCCGCCGTCGGGAGTCCGTGGATGGCGACGGCGGCTTGCCAAATCGAAGCGTCGACTGCACTTGCGGTGGCTTGGACGGAGACAGCTCCACTGCTGCTGCGGTCGTGCTCTCGTCCTCTGACGCGTCCATCAAGTCGACGTCGTGCTGCTGCTGCTGCTGGGGATGCTCGCCCACGACGTCGTCGTGGTGCAGGAACGTCGTGCCATCGAGCGCCTGGTGCTCCGTGTCGCCGTCGCTCTCGCGATCGTCTGCGTCGCGCGGCCGCGTCAGCGCACTTGCTAGTGCCTCGGTCGTTGCGACGGCGCCACTGCCACTGCTGTCGTCCGTCAGTGCACCGATCGTCTCGACGAGCTCGCTCGCGACGTCGACCATCTCTTCGTCGTCCCCGTGGCGCTTGGACCCCTTCGTGCGCGTCTGCGGCTGGCGCTGCGCACGCGCAGCTGCAGCTTTGGCGTAGTCGACCTGGTTCTCTTGGACCACGAGACCGTCGGCGCTGCGCCGGTACGCGTCCTGGATGTCTTTGAGCACGCCGCCGGCTTTCCAGCAGAGGAGGTTCCGGATCCCAAAGAGCTCGCCTTGCTGGTGCCGATCGCCTTGCACAGCTTCAAAGTACCGCGGCGCTTGGACGCCTTTGAGCGTCGTGTCGCTGAGCTGCTGCTTGTAGATCTGCCGCACGTAGATCATCTCTTCGATCGTCCCGAGCGTGATCAAGCGGTAGACGTGCACGTCGCGCGTCTGACCGATTCGGTACGCGCGGTCCTGCGCCTGGCAGTCGTGCGCAGGGTTCCAGCTCGGGTCAAAGAGCACGACGTTCGTCGCCGATGGGAGGTTGAGCCCCAAGCCGCCGGCTTTTGTGCTAATGAGGAACACGCTCGTGCGGCTGTCTGCGCTGTTGAACGCGTTCACGAGGCGCTGGCGATCGTCGACCTTCGTCTGGCCGTCGAGCCGAGAGTACGTCACGGCTTTCGAGATGAGGAAGAGCTGGAGGATGTCCAGCATGCGCGTGCTGCGACTGAAGAGCAGCGTCTTCTCGCGCCGCTTCGCCCAGCGCGCGAGGAGCTTCTCGAGCACGCGCATCTTCCCGCACGTCGCTGTCCCGAGCGCCTGCGCTGCGTGGAACGACTCGACTTGGTCCGTTCCGCCGACGGCGGGGAGGTCCGCGCCAAACGCCGCCGCAGCGAATCGCGCTGCGTACGCTTGGATCGCTGGCGGGTCCCGAGGGTTCACTTTCAGCAGCTCCATGTGGTTCGCGAGCTTCAGGAGCTGCGCGACGCACACGAGTCCGACGCAGTTTGGACACGCGCGGCAAGCCTCCCCGTGCTCGTGGAACCGCTCCCAGATCAGCGCGGGCTCGGAGCTGCCGAGGTCGCGGGGGACCTGGTAGCAGCACCGTTTGCGCGAGAGCTTGCTCGGACGACCACAGCCGCACTGCTCGTCGCCGCGGCGCAGGAGCGCAAACTCCGGCATTGCGAGGATCCGCTTGTACGCCGCGAGCTGGAGCGGCGTGAGGTCGCAGAACACGACTTGGTCGCGCTTTGCGATCTCCTGGAACCGCGGGTTGATCGCCTTCTCGCGCCGCAAGTAGACCGGCACGAGCACGAGCCGGAGCTGCTTCTCCTTTCGCCGACTCCGCGCAAGCGCTTCGGCCACGGCAGACTTCTTCCGGCCGTACTTGATGTCGTCGCCATAGTACGCGCGAAACTCGCTCCAGGTCCCGAGCGCACCAGGCGCGATCGTATCGACGAGGCAGTGCAGCTCCTTCTCGTTGTTCTGCATGAGCGTCCCAGTGAGCCCGAGCTTGCGCGCGCACGTGAGCGTCTGCGCAGTCTGCGTGAGCTGCGACTCGGGGTTCTTCAGACAGTGCATCTCGTCCATCACGATCGCTTCCCACGGCACGGCGTTGAGCTCGCGCACCGTCGACTTGAGCGTGTCGTACGAGCAGATCACGATCTCGTACTCGCCACTGGCACACGCAGAGAGACGCACACCCACACACGCACGTCATACAGTCAGCCTCCGCGCCTTTGAGCTCAGAGTCTCCAGTCTACGCGCCTGCGAGCAGCAGCGCACCGTGGGATCTGCTGGACGGTCGCCTGGCGCTCCTGCGGCTTGCCATGCAGCAGGACTGTGCAGCAGCAGAGCCACGTCTGGAGCTCGGCTTCCCAGTTGCGCAGCAGCGACGCTGGGACGACCACAAGAATCGGACCAGGTCCACCGAGCACATCGTACACTGAGGCACCGTCGTGCAGTGTTGCAACTGCAGCGCGGCGCGCACTGCGGAGCTCGCGCCACGCAGTCTTGTCGCTCCGATCGCCGCGCTTCCCAAGCACCGCAGCGAGGAACGCGATGACTTGGATCGTCTTGCCGAGTCCCATCTCGTCGCCGAGGATCGCACCGGTGTTGCGTGCGTACGCGCTGTAGAGGAACTGCACGCCTTCGCGCTGGTAGTCGAACAGGAAGCTGTTGATGCTCGCACACACCGTCGCCGACGGACCGCCAGCGACGCTCGACACGAGCGGTAGTGGCCCTTGCTTGATCTGTCAAGCGACCACAGCCACAAGTGAGCGTGCGGCAGTGGGAGCTCAGCAGCACCAGATGACGCACCTCGGGCGGCGGCAGGCGTGGCCAGCACTCGCTCTCGTCATCGCCGTCGTCACTGCAGTCGCCTGGTCTAGACCGTTGCGTCCGAGGTCGCTTGAGCGAGCGCGGCTGCACGCGCTCGAGCGGCAGTGCAGGTGCTCGATCGCGAGGCGCTCCAAGCCGACGGCTAGCAGTGGGACTCGCACGCATGCCTTGCTTCGGCGCGAACTGGTCGTGCACCAGGTCCTTGGCATCCGACATCCAGCCGTCGTCCGAGTCGATCGCGTCGCTCTGGCCGAGGCTGACCTCGCGCTTTGCCACTGCCCCATTCACAGTATGCGAGACGGCATCAGCGTCACGAGACCCCTTGCTGGAGACTGCACTGCTGCTAGCAGGCGCGGCGTTGACATCAGTAGCAGCAGAAGGATGGCCACGCGAGCGCTCGCTTGACTGCTGCTGCTGCCGTCGCCGCTTGGCATCCGCCAAGCCATCTCTGCTCGCGAACGGAGAGACGTACGCTGGCGCAGCAGCAGCACTGCGCGGCACGTTACTCACACTAGCGCTACTGTCTCTGGTCGTGGTACTAGTGGCTCTGCCGCTAGTACCGAGATCCCAGAACGGCGATCGCTCACGTGGCTTCCTAGGTGCTGGTCCAGGCGACGGCGTGCGCGCGACGGGTGCTACTGGAGCAGCAGCTGGGGCTTTGTCTACTACACTGCTGCGCTCACGCGAGTCAGTGGCAGTGACACTTGCACCTGCTGGTGGAGCAGGACTGTGCGAGCGCATGAGTCCGTACTTGAGCGCAATGCGCTCGCTTGCTGATACAGTCTCACTCGTGCGATCGCTCGCAGTTGATCGCCGCGTCGGTGTCAGAGCTGGCGGCGCTCGACGCGAGCCACTTGCCGCAACAGTAGCATCAAGCGCACTCGCACTGCTGCCGCTAGATGCGGATTGCAAGGATGCTAGCACCAATGGTGGTGGTGTCGCTGCGGCAGTTGCTGCGCTCTTTGGGAGTAGCTTGAGCAGCATCGCTCTCGCAGAGATCACTGGTTTCTTGGCGCTCGATGGCAGCGCATCGCTCTGCGTGCAAGGCGAGCTGCTAGTAGATGCTGCGTACGTGCTGCTGCTGCGCGATCGTGGTGTCGATGCGAGCAGCGACTCCATGAACTCTGTCTCGCAGCTCTCGCTGTGATCCGTGGCGCCGAACGAGCCATGAAAGAGCGCACCGATGGTGCTGCTGCTACTCGATGCGCCATTGCTGTACGTAGCAGCAGCAGAGGTGGCGCGTGATGTCGAGACGCGCACTGGCGTCGCAACGCCGCACGCGTCGTCGTCATCGTCGCTGCTGCTCGAGAGCAACTCGGCCATGTTGGTGTTGCTACTCAACTGCTGATGCTGCGGTTTCATTCGTGGCGACCTGAATACTGGACTCTCGTGTGACCACCAGGAAGTCATTAGGAAGATGCACGACATGCTGCCCGTGCACGCCAATGAGAGCGACGTCCATGCGCTCTCCATGGACTCCATGGACGTACACGACAGCGCGTCCACGCGGGTTTCTTCAAGTCGCTCTCTATATATACGTTAGATAAATCTACAAGAGCTCGTGGACGTGGTGGTGGCGACGCAGTCGCTGCTCCTTCGACACTGAGCGAGCACGCGCTGCTGCAGACTCCGAGCGGCGAGTGCGTGCACATGAGCACGTCCTGCTGCGCGCTTACACGCAGGCGCTACGATGCGCAGCACGTGCGATCGCACAATCGCACAAGCTCTAGTTGAAGATCGGGTCCGGCGACTGCGTCGGCAGGAGACCAAAGCGCTTCTTCGTGATGATGCGCTCCTTCGAGAACTTGTCGTCCGGCGAGAAGCGCGCCGGGTGCGCCGAGTGCGTTGGCTTGCCCGACGGGTCCTCCTTCTGCACGAGTGCCGGTGCATTCCAAGCGACACAAGCACACAAGCGAGAGAGAGAGCAGTGTGAGCATTGGAACGAGGTGAGGGTGGCACGCAAGAAGCAGCGCAAGGACGCACCTTGAGCGTGTACACGCGCTTGCCGTCTTCGCCGAGGTAGTACATGAGGTGCATGGTGACGTCGAGAGAGAGAGAGAGAGGTGGTGGTGGTGGTGGTAGTCACTGGAGATGGAGCTCGCGCCGAGAAGATAGACTGATGATGAACAGACGTCGTGCTGCGCCACCCATCCATCAGACGCTCGCGCGCAACAACAGAGTCCAGGCAAAGCGCGCATGTGTACTTGATGAATGTATGTAGCTGACCAGTGTGGTTTTCTTGCAGTGCCAACGCGAGTCGATGCTTCTCGACCTACGAAACAGCCTCGCCGCGAGCCTGCGAAGCAGCCTGCGAGGTTTTTTCGGTCGGACGTGTGAAAAAACCTCGTCAAGCGAATCTACACTTGGTACGTGTATGTCAAAGTGCCACGAGCGTGGTTGGTTGGCGCGCGGCCCTCTCCCCGCCGCCTCTTCCCTCTCGTCCTCGAAATCGGGTTCCTCGTCGTCGTCGCGCGGGTCTCGAGACCTCGAAGCGCGCGATAGTTGGTAAAGTACAGCAGCCTCCGCACACACACACTCACACACACACACGTAGCAGCAGCCATGGTACGTCTCTGTCTGCGCAGCAGCGTCTGCGTCGGTGTCGGTGCCTCTTGCGAGCAGCGAACGACATGAGAGAGAGAGAGAACGCGCGGTGCTCGCTCGCTCGATCTGGTTCGAGTGATCACTCCACGAGCAGCCCACTGTCGGCATCAACCCATCAAGCGCGCGTGACGACGACGCTTGCTGCTGCATCGGCGCTACGAGCAGCGCGACGCGGCGCTTCATCGCGCTGCTACACGACGCTCCCCGCAGCAGCAGCAGCAGCTCTAGTTCGTTATGGCTACGAACTAGCAAGCGTCCGGCAGTTGACTGCAACTCGGTCACTCGACACATCGGGGCAGCAGCACGCAGACTCCACACCCACGCGCGCGCTCTCCCTCCTCTCTCTCTCTCTTGCCGCCTCATGCGATGCACACCGACGCACGCAGACACACACACTCGTCTCACGCAGCAGGTCACATCACTAACTCTTGTCTGCCTCTGCCTCCATCACCCACGACACACGACGACGACGCGCAGGCCCAGAACGTCCCAGAATTCAAGCTCATCCTCGTCGGCGACGGCGGTGTCGGCAAGACGACGTTCGTGAAGCGCCACTTGACGGGCGAGTTCGAGAAGAAATACGTCGGTGCGTCCTGCTGCCTCCTCCTTCGTCCTTACTGCCGCCGTCGTAGCTCTCCAACGAGCGACTGACGCCTTGACTGTCTTCGCAGCCACGCTCGGTGTCGAGGTCCACCCGCTCGTGTTCCACACGAACTTTGGTCCGATCCGCTTCAACTGCTGGGACACGGCCGGTCAGGAGAAGTTCGGCGGTCTCCGCGACGGCTACTACATCCAGGGCCAGTGCGCGATCATCATGTTCGACGTGACGTCGCGCATTACGTACAAGAACGTGCCGAACTGGCACCGTGACCTCTTCCGCGTGTGCGAGAACATCCCGATCGTGCTCTGCGGCAACAAGGTCGAGGTGAAGGACCGCAAGGTCAAGGCGAAGCAGATCACGTTCCACCGCAAGAAGAACCTCCAGTACTTCGACATCTCGGCCAAGTCCAACTACCAGTTCGAGAAGCCGTTCCTCTGGCTCGCGCGCAAGCTCGTGGGGTACGTTCGTTGATCTCGTTGCGTCTTGCGTGGTCGGCGCCAGTGTCTCACAACTCGGTCGTGCTTGGCTCTGTCCGTCGCTAGTGACAACAACTTGACGTTTGTCGAGGCGCCTGCGCTCGCGCCGCCTGACGTGCTCATCACGCAGGAACAGATTGCGCAGATCGAGGCGGACACCCAGGCGGCCGCGTCGTCGGTGCCGCTCCCAGACGAGGACGAGGACCTCTAAGTTGCCGTATTTCCAGCCGCTGCCGCTGCGTTTGCACGTGGTGCCACTGCTGCGCTCGACGCCGCGCAGTGTCGGTCGCCAGTCGCCTCGTCGGCGGCAGCACGCTCCACCTTCTCTCTCTCTCTCTCTCTCCCTCGCTCTCGCTCCGTCCGCCGCGCCTCTTCGTTTAGAAATCGAGGAAGACGGCGCGCGACCTTGTCTGCTCGTGACGCGCCAGCAATGAATGAAGTTCTTGCGGTGCTCCGCTCCATCATCCCGTGTCCATTGCCTTGCATTGCGTCCTGTGGCAGTCAGTTGCGATCGCTTTGCGCTCAGACTCAGATTCAGACTCGGCAACATACAAGCATAAATGTACTGAATTATCAAGTCAAAAGTGTGCGGATAGTGAAAATAAGTCAAATTGATTTACTGATATACGTGACAATTGTGGCTATGATAAAATCTCAAATAATCTTTCCAAACCCTTTCAAAATGGATGTGACTATTCGTTTCGCTCAAACAGCAAATCCGAGCCAAACGAATAGTCACATCGGTTTAGAGAGGGGACGGTGCACTTGTCCGAGGACATCTCACCAAACGTGCATAGTGAAGTCAAGTCAGTGGCTACTAATTTTGAAAGCCAAAACTGTCTGCTTTATTGAAAATTACATGTATGGCCTTGCCTTTCCTTGATGAGCGACGCTGACACACTCTCAAATGCGAACGCGGCCGCCGCCGCTGCTCGAGGTCGAGTTCGGGACGCCGACGAGCGATGCAGATGCAGACCGCGCGCAGCAGATGCACGCGATGCGGGCGTCTGAGGTCATGGTCGTCATGACGCCGAGTCCAGAGCACGCGTCCGAGCTGCGCCATGCGCACATGCTCGATGACGTGCCCGACGCCATGCTCGGGAGCGCGAGCGCGCTGCTGCTCTCGCCATCGCGCGAGAGCGAGCGCACGAAGCGAAAGAGGACGAACGCCAATGCAGCGCGAGTGTCAGCGCAAGCGCCAGCGACTCAGAGCACACTCAAGCCACCGACAGTCGACATGCACGCGTTCCGGACGTGCATCATCCTCGCAATGCCATGGGTCGCGTACTCGGTCTTCAGTACGTTCGTTCGCTCGACCTCCTCTCTCCCTCGCGCGTCGCTTGCTTGCCGTACTCATAAACTCTCTTGCGCGACGCACAGGCACGATCTTCCACGACGTGCGCACGTCGTACATGACGTCAATGGGCATCTCGGACTCGGTCCCGCGCCTCGTGCCGCCGCTCGTGACGTTCTTCCTCGGTCCGATCCTCGGCGCTGCGTCCGACCGGTCGCTATCGAAGTGGGGCCGCCGCAATGCGTTCCTCGTCACTGCGACGCTCACGCTCACGGTCTCAGGACTGCTCTTTGGCTCAGCACAAGTGCTCTTTGCCGACTCCACGGGCGTGACGAAGCTCCTGCTCTTCCTCATTAGCATCGGCGTCCTGCTCATCAACGTACGTACTTGATAGGCGTAGACTCGCAGCAGCCCGTCGCTGACGTCGCGCGATGCCGTTCACGCGCGTGTGCACTGGCAGATTGGACTGCGCGCGCGCATCATGGACGAGGTCCCGATCGAGTACCAAGTGCACGCGCAAGCGGCGGTCGCGATGTGGGACGGCGTCGGCGGCATCCTCGGTCTCCTGCTCTTCCGCAACACGGCCGTCGTGGTGTTTGCGAGCGAGATCAGCGGCCGCGACATCCTCGTTTCGTTCAGCGCCGCGCTCGCAGGGCTGCTCGTCACGACTGCTGCGTGCATCTACTTGCGGACCGAGCATCCGCAGGACCGGCCGGCGTTCCAGCCGCCGCTTGCGCGTCTCGTGCGCGAAGTCTGGGACCAGATCCTCTACGCGCCGATGCTCTTTCGCAAGCTCTGTCTCGTGCACTTTGTGCTCTAGTACGTCCGTTGGACTGCTCGCGGCTGAGTGCGTGCACAGTCGCGCGGCGTACTGACGCGACAGCTCGTGCTGCTGTCGATTGCTTGCCGATCCGTGCAGCTTTGCGTGGTCGTCGTTCAAAGACGAGATCTACCACTGGTGGGGCAGCGACGTGTACGCTGGCTGCAAAGACGCCGGTGCGTTGTTGCTGCTGCTGCTGGAGATCGCCGCAAGCGTGGTCCATGTCGAGACGCCACTCGCTCACGCTGTGTGCTTGCGCAGACTGCAGCGACGCCGGACTAGATGCGTACAAAGTCGGTCTCGACAAAGCCAACTTGTCGCTCATGGGGCAGGTTCGTCCATGGCCGCCGTCGTCCCCAGACAGTCGACATCTTTGTTCGCTTGCTGTGGCACTGCCCTTGACAAAGCGCGACTGTGTGTGTGTCTCTCTCTCTCCTATCACACTGCGTAGAATGGACTGCAAGCCATGACGTGCTTGCTGTTCTTGTACGTGACTCCGCGCGTGCCCAACGCGAGCTTCCTCAAGCGCGCGTCCATCGCTGGACTCGTCGTTGGAGGTGCGCAACACGCTCCTTTCAGTGTCCTGAGTGGGCGTTCATATGCACAAGGCATCGACTGACAAAGGGATCCGCATGTGCATCCTCGCTTCTGCTCGCTCACGATGCTCGGATCGTCCCAGAGCTCGCGCTCATTGTCGCAGTGTCAGTCGGACGGCACTGGCTCCCGCTCACATTCGGCGCGTTCATTGCGACGGCGTTCTACCAGACAGTCGTGACGATCTTCCCGTACGCCGTCGTGGGCATCATGGGCAAAGAGATCCAGGAGACAGCGCACGGCTTCAACAACAACGGGCTCTACATTGGCGTCCTCATGCTCTTCTCCGCTGCGTCGGAGC
>JAASFT010001043.1:0-10360 GCA_023333885.1 Globisporangium parvum
CGCGCAGTTGCTCGTGGCGCGGCACAGTCCGCAGCACTTCCACACATCAGCGCCTTGGACGTTCTTGATGTCGGCACCGTACAAGTCGACGCTGCTCTGGAACGGCTGGCACTTGTTCACCATCGACGAGCGCACGAACGGAGATCCATCAGGCAACGGCGTGGCCGAGACGACCTTGTCGGGCTGCGCGGTCTTGAGGTAGCACATGCCGTTGTTCCACTTGGACCACGTGAACGCGTTGCAAGTCGGAGACTGGTTGCACTTGTCGCCGCAGTCCTCGGCGCTTGCCGCAGCGACTGGCATGATGTCGTTGCCCTGGTAGTCGACATTGTCAGCGATGCTGCCGACTTTGAGCACCAGGTCCGCGCTCTTGGTCGTGATGCGCGCACCGACGACACCAGCCTTGTTGAGCGTCTCACCCGTGACTGATCCCATGAGCAGACACAATCGACTGTCTGGGTACCAGTTGTAGCCTTGACAGTTGGCGTTCTGGCGACATGCGTCGCAGCAGTGCATCGCCTTGCGCACACCGCTCGTGAGCGCGATGCCTGTGCCGTCGATCTGGACACCGTAGCGACCGTCGCAGCGCTTGTCCACCGCGGGGTCCGAGTTCGCCGGGAAGATCGGGTAGTGGCCGTAGCTCTCAATGCCACAGGCGCCATGCGGGTGGCCTTGGTACCCACGCTCGAGGTAGAACCAGCCGTGGTCGCCCCAGTTCGATCCGTACTGGTTCTTCACTTTCCAGTATGGCACACCGTCGAGCGTACCAAAGCCGACGATGAGCACGGCATGGTTCTCGCTCCCTGCCTTGCACACATCCTGGTTGCCGCGCAGCACACCACCCTTGTAGTCTTGGAAGAACGGCGTCGACATATGCAGTCCCACTGCAACGGGTTGCTGCCGCACCACCTTCTCGAGCTCCGTGTGATCTTCGTACACAGCACCGCCGTAGAGCTTGGCGCCGATCTTTGGGTCAGTGCACTTGAAGCTTGCGTCTTCGTAGCGGCGACAGCCCGGCGCAACACCATCGAGTGACGCGTACGGGTATGTCGCTTCCGTGCAGATCGAGCCGTCGTTCAAGCGGGAGACCCAGTCGAAGCTATCCGGGTTCGCCGCGCCATCGCACCCGTTCCCGCCCGTGCGGAGTCTGCAGCTGATGATGTCTTGCTCTGACAGCTCGTACAGCTTCCCGGTCTTCACGCAGTAACCCGACTCGAGTGCCGCGGTCACAGCAAACATCGTGCACGAACCGCACTGTCCTTGGTTCTTGATGCGCGTGACGCAGCCCTTGGTCTGCCAGTCCGTGTCGACGACCCAACCTTGCTGCGCTTGAGCCTCGAGGTTGCGCGTCACTGGCGCAGCGCCAGTGTCAGCCAACTCGAGCGCTGTCGTGGTGATGTTGCCTTGCGCGAGAATGTGGTCCTCCATCAGGCGGCGGTACCCCTGGTAGTTGCCCTTGTTCACAAACGCAGTGAACTCTTCTGGTGTCATCAGCGCGAACGGCGTCTCAATCGAGAACTCTGCGAGCGGCTGCTCCTTCTGCATCCGAGCAACGCGCTCCTTTGCTGCTTGGAAGCGCTGCAGCTCTTCTGCTGTCGGACGTGACGATGCCATGGTCGACATTGTCTCCTTGGTCGACACGGGCACGAAGCCGTTGGCGTACGCATCTTGACCGGCACTCGACGCCTTCCACTTGAGGAACTTGGCAGCGAGGTCAGCGGTCGCAGTCGCAGTCGCAGTCGCAGCTGTAGCGGTAGGTTGTGCAAGCACTCCTGCAGCCGACAAGTTCGCGACAGCGAGCGCGAGCAGAGGCAAGAACGTCTTCATCGCGAGGCTTGGTTGTTGTTGTTTGCTTTGGGCTTTGGGCTTTGAGCTCGGACTTGAGAGACGAGGCGAGGAGCAGCGACTGGAGTTGGCGATCTGGCTTGTCGCTTGCGAGGCAGGTTGGAAAGTGAGAGTGAGTGAAGAAGCTGTCTCTCGATCGAGGGTCTGCCAGGCGTTGTAGACTGGCTTCGCGTCGTTGCCTCGCAGGAAGCGAACGAGGCACGGTCAGCGAAGTGATGAATGCCGCAGCTCTCTTGCAGCGCGCTATCACAGCACACGCGTGACGTCGACTTTCTTCGACTCTGTGATGGGAATGGTTGCAACCGAGCAGGCGCGATGGCTTGGATGGAGACGAGGGCCGAGGGCTACAGCGGGAACGCCTCCCATGAACTTTGACCAAATCAGCTCAGAGATCATGGATCGTCGTCGTGCGCGTTCCCAGCGGGCACGCAGACACGACTGCTGCCCTCTGCATCGTGCAGTACGTGTTGCTAGCCTGGTCGGCGATCAATGAGCTGTGTGACGTCTCTAGTGCGCGAATCAGTGGTTCAGTCATGCGACTGTCATGCACCCACCAAGTAGTCGAGGCAGTGTTGCTGCAACCGAGTCCGGATGTGCTCAAGTCTGGGATCTCTTGACCTACAACCTACAGCCAACTTTCTATGCCTCTCAATGTACTCTGGGCTCGATGACGTCTCAACAGCGAGATCGCATCTGTCGCCGTCAGCGAGCCTCTGCCCTGCTCTCCTCCCGCTTCATCACAGACACTGGAGGTACTTGAAGACTTGAAACGGATCCCATGAGACGCCTAGTTCCATCCAGTTGTCCTGCGCTGCGAGAACTAGTTGCCTTGAACTTCACCACATTGTTCCTGCTTTCCTGCTTGTGCGCAGGCAACGGCCTCCAAGTTCAAATGCACCCCTCCGTTTGTGATCGGTGTGTGTTCGCTACAGCGCACTGTCGCCGCGCTTCGAGTACCGCCAGTCTGGGATGGCTCGAACTGGTGTTCGACTGCTGATTGTTGTTGTGCGCATTAGAACTTGCTGATTTGTCGTCGGGAGCATGCGAGCGTTGTCGTTGAGCCGATGGTGCCACAGCGTGTGCGACTCTTGCTGCAACACCTGGTTCTCAGAGCGCTCCATCACATGCACCGAGGTACCGAGTCAGCACAGGCGCCATAGCTAACCTCCCACTTCGGACATTCATGCGCGCACTTGCGTCCAAGTGTCTTCGTCACGACTGCACACCTTGCATCCTGAAAGCACAAAGCGAGAGCTGGACGAAGTGTGATCGTGAGTACACCAGAACACGATCCTGTCGAGCGAATGCGAGTGAGCTATGCTAAGCAAGCGCTCGGCACATGCATGAGTTTTGCCGATTTGGTCGTTGGATCCCAAGTCGGCGAGTTGAACGAAACCTTGCCATGCAAGTGTGCACTGACCTGTGTGTTGAGTCAACTGGACTTCAAGCGCGGAAGGAAACTGGAGCATGCAAACCGGATCTCGCTACGTCAGGCTAGCGCAGCGATGACAGCACAACATCAAGAGCACGCACCGAGTTCAACCGTGGCATTTGAAGTTGAGAGGACTCTTCTCCTGCAGCAACAACAGCATCATCGTGATATGCGTGTCGGTGTGCATCAGCCGTCATGTGAGCGAACGAACCACGCACATCGCGGACAGCGACCGAGGCACTACTGCGGTGCTCGAGATGCTGTAGGCACAACGATCGCACTTCCATCTATTATCCAGTTACGTAACCTATGTACGTTGTCAAGGGTATCAGAATTGATAAAATATGTCAAAAATACAAGAATACGAGAAATTCGTTTTTGATGATCAAATTTGTATTTCATTTCGTAGACACAAACTTTGTTTCGATGTTTCGTTTGTTGCTAATTGACGTGTCTATATCAATGTGTGGTCATTGATAAAGACAAATGTCGTCCCGAATGAGCAAAACATGCGGAACAGAGGTCCTTTTGCTCAAAGAAAGATGGGTGGAATAGTGCAAAATTGATATATACCGCATCTTTGCGACATGTGGCATTTTAGGATAAGCAGGCATTTTCGAAACAGAAAATAGTTGATAAATGATATTCACCATAACTGTCCGACCACTGCATTTACAAGTAAAACGTCCTCCTGTAGAAAACGTTAGCGTCTCGATATCCACATACCACAAACTGCGTCGTCACTGTTGTTGTTCATTCTTTATCTTGCGATCAGGATCACACAACTCCTCGCCATCACCACCGAATATTTCCCTCAAGGAACGATCGCAGCGTCAAACATGGCGAATCCATCACAGACACCTCGAAGATGTTCAACGTTTGTTGCCGATCTCTAACCAAGCGTCTTGAGTGACTTGAGAACGCATCGCGAAGCTCACAGAACTAAGATGGCCACCCGTTGGGATCGTCTTGCATCCCTCTGCGATCGGTATCCAGCGCAACTTTGACCTCTTTGTCGACGAAGACTGTCGACACTGAGATGTTCGACATCACACACGACAAGGTTAGTGATGGCTGGGCTTTGGATGCTGGACTGTTTGGCCCACATACGACATACTTTGATCTAGGGTTTCATGGATATATGTGGACTGGTTGAGATTTCGAGCAAACCAGTGTCCAGCGTCCAAGCGATCGCAGTCAATAAAGATGCAGAACGACTCGTGAGTGAAAGGGCCCGAGAAGGCAGGCGGGGCGATCAAATGGGATCTGCCTGTGTGAATGCACTCCAAGTAGGTGATCATCGATCAATATTGGACAGAATGAGACACGTGAGGTAGATGGTGGTTGTCGTACAGAGAAGCCAAGAGAAGATTTGAGCTCCACTGCAATAGATTGGGATCGAGGAAGGAAAACCCAAAAGGCTCAGTACCCTTCTCCGCGCATTCACAAAGTGCACTCACACAAACCGCTGTCACTTGTACACTCTCAAAGCCGTTGCTCTCCGAACGGGACGACACACACATGCAACTACAACGTGACGTTGCCTGCTGGTCTCTGTGCGGCGATTCTGCACACTCATAAGGGTAGCAACACGAGGTTGACACTTGGTCGTGAGACCAAGCCAGGTATCGAAGAGCCACACGCGGACACTTCATCTCTGCTCTTGCACGCACTCGGCCGCCGCGCTGGTCACACGCTGCCGTCGTCGGTGTGTTTGCTTATGTAGTTAGGCGAGTTGGCTCGAGTTGAAGTCAACGTCAGCGACTCCAAAACTCGTTCGCAGCTTATCGAACTGGACTTGGCGAGCGGCTTGATGTGTACATCAGCCATCGTGTTGACAGTTGGGCAGGACTGTACATCGAAGGTGCGGCCGTCGACGAGTCCACGGACGCGATGGTACTGAATGTCGATGCCTTTGACGAAGACAGTTCGTCGAGCGGTCCCTGAGTACCACGATAGTGTTTTGGCTGTCCTGCGTGAGCGCAGCCTGGACGAGTGGAAGCTTGAACTCCGCGCTCAGGTTGTGTTGCCGCGTCACTGCCGTTTGCGCAAATCGACGTAGCGACAACCCAGCCGCGCATTTGTCTTCGATCACAACAATCTGCTGCTTGTTCTGGTGCGCAACCGATGATCCGTTCCCTTGCCGAACAAAGACAGTGGTAGAACGCCTGGACACTCAATCTTTGACAAAGCCTGCATCAGCATAACCTGGGGTGCTCATAGTTTGTCGTGCGCAGCGCCAAGCCAAACGCGCGGGCCCCCTTCAAGTACCGAAGTATTCGCTCTGCTGTGACAATGATCGTTGTGTGCTTGGCAATCCCGTGGGATGCATGCGAAATGTCAGGCCGAGTGCAGTGCACGAGGCACTGTAGACAGCCGATGAGCTCGCGATACTGCTTGTCACGTTGGCATCGGTTGTTGCCACACTTTGGCGATCGCTGGGGCTCGCCCTTCGGACTGCATTGCCTCCGCCATTAGAAACTTTGCAAGGATATTGAAAATGCACGCGTTTTGCTGGAGGTTGATGCCGGTTCTCGACCTTCGAGCTTCCGTGCTGACCAAGATCTTCAAGTCACCAAGGTCTTTCAGTTCAATCGACACGGCAAGCCCAGCCATTGCGCGCTCAATGTCGACGAGAGGTCCAACGAAAGAACGTCATCGGCATGCACACTCAAGAACAGAACGTACTCGTCGTGCTGCTGCTACCACACGACTTTACAGTCAATGTCGCTGTCCATGGGCATTCTGGAAATGACGATTTGCGTGAGTCACGTGTGACTCGTACCAGATTCGAGGCGACTTCGTTAGTCCGTATATACTTCGAAGACGCTCGTAGACACGACCGGTGCTACCATCGACGCACGGCGGCTGCGTCATCAGGACTTGATCGGTCATCTCTCCGTAGAGAAAGCTGAGACAAATCGACGCAATCAAACACAATCTCGACAGCAAGAAGCATGAGAAATCGACAGCTCTCGATCGACGCCACTGGTGCAAACGTTTCCCAAACGTTGTAGCCTTGACAATGGAAGTTGCTACACACAGCCAGTTTCACTTTGCGCTTTTGTAGCTGGCCAAGCTCGTCGATCTTGTCTATAGTACCCATTTGCACGGGAGAACTCATGCGTTTGTTGGACAGTCAATTAGTCGCCAAGCGCGGTTCTTGTGCAGAGATATTCTCGCGCGTCCATCCACTCCGATCACTCTATGAGGCGAGCGATTCTTTCAACATAGACGGGTTGACTATATCCTACACCTTCACGGGATTGAGTATTCAATGGCTGCCAAGCTGATCGTTGCAGAGCTTCTTCACGTCTACCACTGCACACTTGTGATGCAGCTTGGTCAGTGTCGCTCGATCGGACTGCTACAACAACATATCCTGGCTCGCCGTAGAGTACTCGCATAAGTTTGCCTCTCAGAGCTTCTGCTTGGCACGGAGTGGATGAGATCACAGACTGGCACTCACGAAGTACCGCTCGAAACAACTCGCGCATCACACTGTCATACTAATCTCGCCCTCACATCTCGAATGCGGCTTCATACGCGACCATTTCAGGGGCGTTTGGGACTGTGCCCAGGAGGTTCACGTGCGGCACAACTGTTGGGAGCTCGCTCGTCTTGCCAAAGTACGTGTTCTCGAGCAACGTCTCAATGAACTACCGAGCGGCTGTCTTTGTCTTGATGAAGTGGAGGTCGCGAGTCTCATCGACGCGACCAGTGGTCAAACAAAGGCAGCGATAGATCTTCGTTTGCGCATTCAACCCCGCGAGCAGGCCCAGCGTGTTGTGACAGTCGATCGTGGACCCTCGTTCTCCTTGATCACGTGCAGAACTCTTCGACACTCCCACACGTTCGCATGCGCGACACGTTAGACAAATGCGCGACACGTTAGACAAATGCGCGACACGTTAGACAAATGCGCGACACGTTAGACAAATGCGCGAACCGCTACCTATTTGGTGTCGAGCCGATCCGTGACGTCGTTGGCGTGATGTTCACGATGCGACGCTTGGGCATGTTTGCTGCTGTGAGAAGGAGTCGAGCCTTGGTCAGTACAACGCATTTCTGATGCTCGACGACTTCTTCTCCTTGGGCGTGTTGCATTCACGATCAGCGATTAGATGCCTCAATCTAGCAGGAACACTTTCAACTGAGCGTTCGCAAGCTCGCGACCTTGATTACATACGAGCGCTGCGGCGATGTGACCGCGTGTGTATAGGCGCGCGATCAGCGAGACTATGCAACGCTTTTGAGGCTTATTGCGCGTGGTCAGCGAGATCATATTTGAGGTTGCAACGCTCCTGCGGCTTTCTGAGAAGCCCCAGTCGAAGCAGGTTGCTTCATCGACAACGAGTCAGAAGTGCGATGCCCTACTGTCTGGCGCCACGAGCAACTGAGCGGCGTATATGTGGGGTGCTGACAACGGCGGCACGTGCAACTTGAAGGCGACCTGGTACACGATGGCAGAACACCTGCAAGTTCAGGACCCGGTCAGGTCTTGGGTACAGGTCATGTATCACGCTATTCCCAACTCGTGACCACAATGGTGACTTTTTTCAAGAGATGTAGATGATCCAAGCGATGCATGGTATATTTGTCACTCACTACTGTCGCCTCTCTCTACGCAGCATTCGCTGTCATTGTCGCTGACACCTCTCTCGTCTATGGTGGCGCTGTAATCGTCATCAACTTCACTTGCACAGCTCAGGTCGCTCTCGTCGTACCCGCCAGGAAGATGGCGGACAGCATATCTTTCGTGGCGAGAAGATGTGGTCAGATTGCGAACCACGTTGCCAGAGATTATCTCGACGATGTTGGGGTGCGATATTTGGACGTGTCCTTCAGCGTATGGTTAATCCTCTCGAGAGGTTTGTTCGTTCGAGTTACAGAGGTGATGCTCGAAGTGGTGAAGTTAGTGATGTGAGGTGGGAAGAGCATGAGTCAAGTCCGACGAAAGTACCTCCAGAACTGGTTCTACTTCTCGCTTGAGAACACATCTCGCTGCGGCATGCATCGCGTTGTCCTCTCGACAAACCCACTGGATGACTAAAAGAGCGATATTGTTTCAGAGACGACCGAGAGCAAGACACCTGTGTTCATCGCACTCTTGATTTCGTAGTCTTTTACCCAGAAAAGCCTCAACTTTCGAGGTACGCTGCCTTGGAAAGGAAGTGGCAACCGGTGATAGTTGAGGCAGGGAAGCGGTCGCTGACACGTTCACTAGACACGCTCATAGTCGCTCACCACTATCTCATGCTGCAGCTCGTGGTTGGTTGACTCTTTGACGCACACTAGGAGGTTCTAGTACACACCGAACATTTCCGGCGCAAGCAGCACAAAGAGCGCCGACTTTATCGCGTGTCATAGGTCATGATCACAACGCACTACGTGAATGCTGATGGGACGCTCGTAAACCATCTATCAATGAAGATGTTGGTCTGTTTGTGCTTCAGTAAATTGAGCAAGACGGGATGAGCTCAACCGATCATCGTCTCGATCTTGCTGTCATGCGGCCATGAGTGGATGAAATGAAGGAGGTGCAAACTGGTGCCTTGGAGCCTCTTGCAGACGCTTGATGATGTCGCCGCATGGCGATTTGAGCCGCGCTCGCTGACTTTCGTCACTTGGTCTTTGGTAAGACTCCGGGCTGCATGCAGGTCTGCGCGGCCGTATAGCTTATGACGCCCTTTGTTCTGGATGTGCTCTGGCGTCTCAACCATAGTGACGGCCAGCTTGTCACTTCGCGCTTCATCTGCTCTTTGAGAGCGAGATTGCTCATGTTGTTGGTGTTGCTACTTGGCGCGTTGTGCTTTCTTGGGCATGACAACATGATATCGCACATGTGCGAGATCATGTTGTTGTAGTCGTTGGGCATGATGTTCGTGTGGTACTCGAGCCGAGCAGGACAGTTCGTGCTGCGATACACGTTACAGCGGTTTGTGATCTTGATGGTTGTGCGGTTTGCATGCATTGACATCTTGGTCGATCCTTCTCTCATGCGCTTTGTTCTCACAACGCTGTTCCATGGCCGTTCAGCGAGCAGGTTGTGTGTCGGTGAAAGAAAAGGTGTGATCGCTGAATGCTTGTGCCAGACTTGAAGAGCCGTCCTGAAATGCAACGGACCGATGCCCACGGCCGAGGCGTGCAGTTGAGTTCTTGTCTTCAAATCGTTCGCTCGACCTCATGTCTACTACATGTAGTTGTGATAATGCATGCGATTGTTCATCTTGCTTGCTAAACGAGCTTAAACAGAGCGTAGAGCTAAAAGTAGTCGAAGCTGTCGTTGCGGACGGAAGTGGCGGCTGGCGGTCGAGTGCGAGAAGCAGCGCACCGAGCGCCGCTGCAGCTCGGGGTGTGCGCATCGCAGTCCGTCACGTCAATGAGCGAGTGCGGCGCTGCTCAGCGAGCGCAAGCCGGCATGTGTGCGTCGTCGAGGTCTGTAAGGGCTTGCGGCTGTCTGGTGCGCGCGATGCGAGCCACACGTCACGCACCGCATCCGTTGAACTGTCCTGCGCATGAGGCGAAGTGGCGGTCCCAGTTGACTTCATCGAATCATCATTCGGTCCGTCCGATTGGATTTCGAGTGTGCGTTCCGGGGTTCCAAGTCTACAATCACGACACTCGCTGCTTCGAAAGGCACATGCGACCTGATTTCTTGATCGTGGCGTTGTGATCCGAATCATTTCTAGTCTAGTCAAAATATGTCGAGTGTCCAACTTGCAAAAAATAAGATGCTCTCGACATTGTTTTTGCATCAGTGCCAGTGCTTCATCAATCCGAAAGGCAGGGAAAGTGAATCAAGACAGATCAACGATCAAGACTGACTCGAGCGAGTCAGCTTGTAGCTTGTAGCCTTCGCCTCAAGCGAATGTAGCGTTGAGCAACAAGATGAACGCACCGCATGCTGTCAAGACAAGCGCTATCGCTTCTCTTGACTGGCGTCTTGATCGACGACGCGTTCGGCGCCAAGCTGAGCGACTTTGGCGTCTCGCGCGAGCACTCGTCGCAGGTCACGCGCACGCTCACGGCGAACATCGGGTCGTCGCTCTGGATGGCGCCGGAGGTCATGCTCGGCGAGAA
>JAASFT010001044.1:0-10359 GCA_023333885.1 Globisporangium parvum
AGGGTGGAAATTCGCTACTGATTGGCTTTAGTGGGTGAGCCGGCTCCTGATTACCGGCTATGCCCGACTAGGTACGAAAGCACCGTAGCCCTATCTACTATGTGTACTGTGAATGCGCATCCGACTACTCTATATGTCACTACCGCCGGTACAAACGTGCGCCGCTGTTGCTGGCACTGTCCAGGCTGGCGGCTGCTGGCGGTGATCACGCTAGGTCCAGCGAGTGCTGGCTGGCGCTGGCACTGGATGGCACTGGCCGTAGCTGACTGGATCACTGGATCCGACTGGCACGAGCACGCTGGATCCGACTGACACGAGCTAGTTGGTGCTGGCACTGGCAGTACTTGGCCTGAGCTGGCTGCGCGCTGGAGGACTGGCCTGAGCTGGCGAGGCCGGCGGGTGTTTTGTTCCGCTGGAACTGGCACAACTGGTACCTTGTACCACAGGGATTGGCTGTCCAAATGGCTCATGGCGCGGTTGGAGCACGAGCCAGCGAGAAAGGAGGAAAGGGAAAGGAAGTGCAGCTGGACTGGGGCGTACTGCAACGAAGAACGCGAGCGGCGAGGCTGCTGCGTGCGTAAGATCTGGAAGTTGCCGACACTCTTGAATCTGCCACCGCCGAGGTACGTCGTAAGAGGCGATTTCTGGCGAGCACTTCGTCATAACCGCCCGCATCCGTGCTCGCCCCTTGTCCTCGCCTCGATTCTGCTGCTTGACTGCCTTCCACGTTTGCTTGCCTTGATGTGCTATCCAGACGCGCGTTGGGCTCCGCGGTCTGGTCCGAGACTCCCCCGCCGCCGACTCGTCACATGGTGTCTTCAGATCCTCGCGCGACTCGAGCGTCTGATGCCAATGCCGCGCCGGCGCCTGCAATTCGCCGAACTCCGATTGCCAGCCTGTCTGTCGCCAGAGCGCCTCGCCCTGCGCCGGCCAGACGACACAGCGCCCCCAGTTCTCTGACTGCGACTCGCTTGCAGCGGCATGTGCTGATGCGAGAGGTCGCGGTGCAGACCGACCTGGCGGAGCTGAGCTTTGGCTCGATCACCTGCGGTCACGATCTCCTACCACCGACGACGAGGAAGAGCAAAATAGCGATGCTGCGACCACGGTTCGCTCAGCAACTGTACTGATCCAGACAGCGCTGGCAAGCCTTACTACTCCAGACGGCTCACTTTCTTTCGCGACTGCGCACGGGCTTTGCAATGGCATCGCCTCGGTCGAGCAGCGGCTGGTTCTGGAGATGCAGTCCCCGGTCCCAGATAGCATCCAGTCAGTCTTGGGCGACGAGTGGATCAGGCGTGCTCAGCCGCACCCGATGCTGGGTCTCGTTCGTACAGTAGGCCATGCGGCTGTACCGCGAGCTCGGCCTGCTGTTAGGCTTCCTGTCGTTACCAGAGCGCGAAATCCGACCGCAGCGGCTGTTCCCTGTCTGGCGAGATGGCTGAGTTTGGCTCTGGAGCTGCAAGAAGCACGCGAGATCGCTACAGTGGGCGCCAACCAGGCAACGGACCATCTCACGCGTCTAGGTCGGGAGCTGCTGTCACTCTCACGATCGATCTTCCAGGGTTTTTGGGACTGGGACCAGCTGCGTGCCGAGAAGCAGTTGAGCAGCTCATGGAGGATGAAGCGGCGGTCGCTCGAAGCTACCAGGAGGATCTCGCCGAGCAGACCCACCGGATGTGCCACCTCGAGCGCAGGCTGTCCGAGGCTCGGTCTGAGGCGGCTGCTGCCCAGACGCAGTTGGACAGTCAGCAGGTGGAAGCTCAGTGGGTTCTGCAGCGCTCTGAGAACCTGGAGAGTTTGTAACGCGCGAGCGGAGCGGACCTGGCGGCGGCACAGGAGGCGCAGGTCGAGGCTGAAACCGTTGCTCTATCTCTGCGAGAGACATGTGACAAAGCGGACGACGAGCTGACTTCGGTGCGCTGAGAAGCAGCGACGGCGCTGGTCGAGTGGGAACAACGCATGAAAGAGCTTGAGAATGAGCCCGCCCAGGCCGAGAACCGGAATACCCTGCTGAGCCAGATGGTTCAGGCGATGGCTGCTCTGGCTCACGCGGTCGTGGCGCAGACTCCCGCTGGGGCGGCGATGACATCGAGCATCGGCGCCATGATGACCAAGTTGCCACCTCTGTACGTGCCGACAGCTTGTGCTCCACTGCCACTCCTCGGTTGGGTGGTCGTTCCGCCTGCTCTTCCAGTGGCGGCGTCGACTCTTGCGCTTCCAGTCACGCCGGTGCCCGTCCCACCCGTAACGACTTCAGGGACTCTCGTTGCAGCAGCACCCGCGTCTGCGCCAGTTGCACCAGTAGTACCTGCGCCAGTTGCACCAGTAGTACCTGCGCCGCAGGCGTCCACGCCAGCGCCAGTCGCACCGGCGGCGTTAGCACTATCAGCGTCCGTGCCAGCGCTTCCGCCACTACAGCTGCGCCAGTGCCTTTTTCGGTGCCAGCTCCGGTGACGCGACTGCTGGTTCTCAATCGCGGGGACGACGAGGTCGACGAGGACGCAGGCGACGAGGCGGGTGGCGAGATCGATGACGACGCCAACGCGGCCAGGGCAGACGACGACGAAGAGGAGGAGGTCGTGGAGGAGAGGGAGGACACCGACGAAGATGACAATGATGATGACGATCCAGACGATCAAGACGACGGTGGTGGCGCCGATGATGACGACGAGCAGCTTGGTCGGCTTCCAGACCGTCCGCTTCCAGTTGACGACAGCGACGGCGAGACAGATGACGATGGATCGCAACAACAGCCGCGGATAGTGGCACGCCAGCAGCCGCGACACCAGGCTCAAGTCGTCGCGTAGGACGCGCACATGGCTCGCCACTTGGGACGCCTGTACATGCGCTCCGTTGGGCTAATTTCTTCATCGTTTAAGAGCTGTGACTCGCTGACCAATGCTGGTCCGGCACGCTCGCCTCCCTCGCCTACTGCGGCCCTGCAGCCGCAGCCGCCTGGAACCCAACCGACTGGGTCTGGAGTCGTCGGACCACTGGCAGTGACTGGAGCGCATCTCGCTGCTTTCGACTTCTTCAGCTTCCGCTCGCTGCAGGCCCGCCAGGGCGACCCTCCTTCAGTCCGGCTGGCTCGCGAGAATGAAAACATGATCCTCCAGGGCGAGATCAGTCGCAGACTCACAGTACTTGTACCGACTCCGCCGTCCGATTCGGACTCGGACGCAGACGAACCGGCGTTCGACGAGCTCCTTCGCGATCGGAGCCTGATGCGGTCGATCCGTGTCCGCCCGTCGGATATCGATCCGTACTTGCTAGGTCCGGTCCTTGGCGAGAGCGCGACGATGGATCCGCTGGCAGCAAACGGTCTCATCCGGACCGAGCGGCATGTCGTGCCTCTGAAACGGGTACGCGGGTACGGGAGCGGCTCAGTGGTCCAGAGGCCGTTCTACCCAAACTACGAACCGCTTCGGCGCGCGTGGAGCCAGGTTATATCGCCGCTCGCAAGCCGGGAGGGCTTGACCGCTTTTGACGAGCTCGTGAAGTCGCGCCACTGGGACGTCATGTGGCAGCGGCGTGTGACTCGGCTGTACTTTCTGGATCCGGGTGGGCTGTCCGAGCAGGAAGAGCTCTGGATCGAGTACTTCCTCGAGTTCCAGTATCGCTTCCGTCAGGCGATCTGGCTCCACAAGCACCGGCTGCCGCTCCGCTACGACAACAGCGCTGACTCGGTCAATCAAGGGTGACGCACCCAGCCCGAGATCTTACGCCCGCTGGACGAGGTCAAGGCTGGACGAGGTCAACGCGGTTGCTGTGCTGACTTTGATGGAGCATCGGCCTGCGTCGTTGGGTAACCGCGACCACTTATATTGGCTCGAGCCAGCTTTCTGGAGTCGTCCTGCGGTACCATGCTTCTGGGTCCCGGAGGATCTGGAGGAGCACTCGTTGCAGCGCCAGCTCGAGACGGTCGACTGGGAAGAATCACTGCGCAGCGAGTGAACGGTGTGGCCAGGAAGGTTCGTCCAGACTTTGACTCCGTTGCAGCTGGCGATGATGATCGACACGACTGGCGGCAATCCGCGCCCGCTGGTCGAGTGGTGGTAGCTGTCGCGGCAGCTGGGTCGGTGGCTGTGCCGCCTGCGACGACACTGGCAGTGGCGACACCAGCCACGGTCGCCGCGCCGGCTGCTGTCACTGCTCTTGCGTCTGCGACGGCGACTGCCATTCCAGCCGCCGGTCCCGCTGCTGCGGCCGGTCGTCGGACTGGCACTCGTGATGCCGCTCGTCCGGCGAGTAGCGCTCTGCTGGGCCAGCCTCCGTCTCAGCGTCCGCGACGCGACTAGCGTCGGCCTCTTCTTCCTCAGTGCGCTCTGGCTGGTTCGTCGGTCTGTCGCAGTGTTCAGGCGTCAGCGAGACCAGTGCGTGAAGCAGTCAGTCAGTCTGGCGAGCATCTCTTCTTCTTCTTCGGCATTGCGAGTCTTGTAGTTCAGCGCCGCCAATGACGAGTGGTCCTGGCGCGGCTAACACTCCTCTCCTAACATACAATACGTGGTGTCAAACGCGTAACGCAGGCTGCCGCAAGACTGTCTCGACTGTTCGTCCCAGTCTGGCGCCTTGTAGCCAGTCCACTTGACCAGGTACTTGCGGAGTCGGGGTGACGTGCGCGATGGCTTCTCCCACTTGACGTCGAGGATGGCTTGCACTTCGTACTCGCCGCCTTCGTTGTCTGGTTCGAAGTTGTCTTCTGGGAGCAGCACTACATCTAGATCCAGGTCCTCTGGGATTTCGAGCGTCTGGGTCGGGCGGTCTGGGTGCAGGATTCGCGACTTGAGCCGGCTCACATGGGTCCAGGGGTTGCTGGCTGTCTTGAGCCGGAAACGGAAGTCGCTGATGGCTTCTAGGGTCCTGAACGGGCCGTGCCAGAGGTGAGCTAACTTGCGAGAGGACGGGCTGGACCCGAGCAATGTAGAGCCAGACAGAGTCGCCGACCTGGAAGCCGGCTTTGAACTTCTCGGCCAGCTCCTCCCGGCGCTGGGTCTGGTTGTCGGCATGGCGTTGTTTGGCCTCGACTTGTAGGTCTTCTGCCCAGGACCGGCTGTACTCGTACAGGCGCCGGACCTTGAGGCGTCAGAGGTACTTGCGCTGCTCCATGTTGCGCGGGACCTGGGTCATCATCGCGCTCATGGTGCTGCTAGGGTCCCAGCCTTGCACCAGGTAGAACGGTGTCTCGCGTCTGGTTGCATCGAAAGACGTGTTCAGCGCCCACATCAGCCGTTCGACGATGTCGTCCCAGTCGCTCTGGTCTGGTTTCCCGACGAACGCACGGACGCTTCGGATGACGGTCTGGACGGAGCGCTCGTCGGATGCCTTGATGGCCTCCCTGGTAATCAGCGTGACACAGGTGCAGGACGTCTGGCTGCATCGAGACCAGTCTGGGCTGGGTCGGTACTCCGCTTGGCGCCGATGTAGCGCAGCACACCGTGTTGATCCAGCACGAACTGATCGGCGATCCTCCCAAGTCGCTGGCACTCGTCCCAGGAGAGCGAGTCGATGTCGCCTCCCAGGAACCGGACTAAGTCAGCTATACGAGCATCGGCAGCTTGGTATGCGCGGATCCGGCGAAGCCACTCGCTTGTCGGTCCGCTAGAACCAGAATCGAGCGGCGGCACTGGGTCTGGTCCGTCGACGGGGGCTGGACGGTGGCTCGCGCTGGCGCTGGGGTGGTTCGGACCAGCCGCTGGGTCTGGCGCGCCGACTGGGTCTGGACCTGAGCTAGGACTGGGGTCCGGATCTGGCTCGCCCCTAGTAGAGCTGGGTGCGGCGTTGATGGAGGCGGTTCGACGCTGAGAGCACGTCTGCGTGAGGAAAACCGAGGCTTCAGGAGTCGCGGCTGGCCTGTCCGCGCTGCTAGCGGATTGAGAGTCGACGCCAAGCCGCTCGGGCAGAAGATTGAGTGCGGTCACGTGAGCTTGCTCCTCTACATCTGCCAGCACAAACAACTCGCCGAGTCGCAGTGCTTTGGACGCGAGGTAGTCTGCCGGTGCGTTGTAGTCTCGGAGAACATGCACGAGCTGGACCGAGTTCATCTGGGCCTTGAGAGCATGGAGCTCGCCCAGCAGTCGTGCTAGGCGATCCTTGTTGGCGCGCATCGTGCGTTGGCACTGCTCGATGGCTAGCCGTGAGTCGCCGACTAGGAGCACTTCGCTAGTCCCACCAGCGAGAGCGAAAGCCAGGCCACGTAGTAGGCCCTGGTACTCAGCTTCGTTCACCGTGACGTCGCACAGCGCGATACCTTCGCCATGCTCTAGTGACCAGCCAGGTAGGCGCCAGACAGCGAAGCTGGCACTGCCGGCGTTAGACTTGAGCCTCGCCGATCCGTCAATCGTCACAACCAGTCCGCTGTAGTCCGCTGGGAGCATCTCGACGCTCAGCAGCGGTGGCTTGGTCTGGGTGGCGCGGTACGGAGCCAGCTCATCGGTGAGCTGGTCAAGACACTCGGGGTGATGCAAGCTGCGAGCAAGCTCGCCAGCCAGTCTTCGTCGCGCTGGATGCGCTCGATCTCTAGCGACCAATGCGACAGCAGTGTCGCCCACTGGAGGCACCTCCCTTGCAGTGTCTTGGACTTTAACAGCCACTTCAGCGTTGAGTGCCGAGTGTAGACCTTGAGCGTTCGACCCACGACCAGCGGGTAGAACGTTGTCACGACACGCAGAAGAGCCAGCACTTCTTGCTCCGCCGGCTCGTAGTTCACTTCGGCGTCGTGGAGAGTCCGGCCAGTGAACCGGACTGGGAAGATCGTACTGTCATGGTCCTGGCCTAGCACCGCGCTGATTGCCCAGGGGTTGGCGTGCAGAATCACGACGTATGGCTTCGAACGATCCAGGTGACGCAGGATCGGCGTCGCCACGATCTTGGCATTGAGGACTTCGAACGTTCGCTTCGCTCGGTCTAGCCTCTCACCGGACCGGACCCAGGTGTCCGTGAGCTCGTAGAGCGCTGAAGCCAGCACCGAGGAACCTTCGATGGACTTGCTGTAGTAGTTCAGTGAGTAACGACTGGACCTCCTTGAGCGACGTGGGGAATTGGAGTGCGGCCAGCTTCTCCAAGATCTTCGGCTTCGCTTGGATGCCAGTCCGGTCGATCTCGTGCGACAAGTACGGGATCCAGCGCTTGCCAAAGCTGCTCTTGGGCAGGCTAACCGAGTTACCGTACCTGAGCCGGTACATCAGCCTGTCGAGCGTCTCGCAGAGGTCGTTCTAGTCCCTAGCGCCGTACGCGATGTCGTCGATATACGAGCTCCGCCGGAGGACTGGCCCCATCGAGGCTGGGGCTGGGGTGTTCAGGTCGAACACGGTCTTGCCAGCCAGCTCGGGCGGGCAGACCACGGGTCCAGAGCCAGGTTCTCGTGACTGAGCTGGGTCCAGCTAGCTAGGGATGCACGCTAGGCCCGCGCAGCTGGGCTTGGCTTGTCGATGTCGAGTCGATGCCAAAAAAGCGAGTACGTCTAGGTCGACGTCCTTCTCATGCCAGGGCGGTAGCCAAACGAAACCCCAGAGGCAGTTGTCGACCACACTGGTACATCAACGGCGCGTTCTTCAAACCAAAGGGCATGCCCACCTACTGGAAGTGGCCCAGCGGGCAGATGAATGCGCTGATCAGCTTTGCCCGTTCGGTCAAGCCCACGACCCAGAAGCCGCTGGCCATGTCCAGACTGAGGATGTAACGGGGTACACAGCTGGAGTTATCCGATAATAACCCAGCTTTGTGGAATTACAATTCACGCACTTCTTTTAAGACCGGCCTTCATTGGCGGTGACTCTAATTGGTAGATATCCTAGAATATTAGCCAATCAGTGAACTCGGACTCTCAGAGCCAACCACATTTTAGTTGACTTAGGTTTAGTATTGCATACTTAGACCTAAAGGCTCACACCAAAGGGTGGAGTCGCACTTCCGACTCAAATGAACAGTTACAATTTTGAGCACTCAAACCAAGTGTCTTGTTTTGCTTCCGTCGTTACGACTGGAATCCTTGCTGAAGGTGTCTACACACGCTTCCTCGCAAAGGTGCTGCGTAACTCGGACACGTCCGGTTACAGAGGAACTACATGACGGCTTCAAAGTTCTCGAGAAGCTCGTCGATGAGGGGCAGCGGTAGCTGGACAGCGTGATGAGCTGGTTCACTAGCCGATAGTCGATGCAGAGCCGGATGTCGACCTTGTTCTTCTTCATCACGATGACGATGGGAGTGGCCCAGGACGAGATGTCGATGATGCCAGAGACCAGCAGGCTTTTCAGCAGATCGCCGACCTTGTCTAGCAAGTGACCTGGAATATGACGAGCTCGCTGGGCCAGTGGCTTCGCCCCTGGTTCGACCTCCAGATCGCACACCACGCCACGCGCAGCCGACGGTAGAGCGTTGCCGCTACCCAAGAGCGCCATCTCGTGCCGCTTCAGCACGCGGTGGAGCTGGTCTAGCTCCTCCGGCGTGTTCTCGTCTGGCTTACGTCGGCCTCTCCAACATCGGCGTGTCCCTCTGTCTGGGTCACCTCTGGGATGAGGGCAAGCTGGCCTCGCAGCTCCTGGAGCAAGACCTCGTCCGTTCCTTCGTGGTAGTAGATCGCTGCCTCTTCGTACGGCTCTTGGTCCAGAACCGCCGATACCTTGAACACCTGGCACAGCTCGTCGCGCAATAGGTGCTCTGGCTCATCTGGTGAGCTTGTTTCTTCCACGGCTGGGTGCGCCAGCTCGTCATCGCCCAAGGAGCTGGCTACGTCTGCGACGAGGCACTCTAGCTCGTTGACCTGCGCGGAGCTGACGTGCGCTACAAAGATTGGCTGTCTGTATACGGTTCCTGATCCAGGACTGCCGTCACTTTGAAGATTTGGCACAGCTCGTCGCGCAGGGGGTATTCTGACTCCTCTGGCGGGCTCGCTTCCTCTGCGACCGGGCGTGTCAGCTCGTCATCGTATGAGGAATTGACTCCGTCTGCGACGGGATACTCTGAGCGTTGTCGCGCTCCACTTGGGCATCCAGCCTGTCCAGATACTGACGTGAAAACGTGTTCTCATGGATGCAGCTCATCCACTCTTCGTACTTGGCGGTACCAGCACGGACGCAACGCGAGGCTTCTGGCATGTAACCCGGTTCGACCAGAAACGCGACAGTCGTTCGCGCTGGCAACACGATCCGACCTCTGGACGAGTTTGCAACCCGGATCCTGCGGGTGATGCCGGCCTGGTCAGCGACTATGGTACTCAGCCAACCAGGGCCAGCACATGCCCATGTCTCTAGCTCTTCTCGCAGCTGAGACCCGTAGACGACCAGCACGTCGGCAGTGGCACCTGGGCCTAGGTACACGTTTTCTTGGGTGCTGACAGGGACCCTAAGACCTTGGCGCGGTCGCCTTCCTGGTGCGATCAGGGGATGCGTTCTTCATCGGGGAGGTGAACGTTGCCCTCCAGTGCGCTGAGCCTGACACCAGCTGCGACCATGAAGTCCATGCCCAACAGACAGTCGACTCCTTCGCCGATGATCCCGACCCAGAGGTCGGTGAAGTAGACAACATCGTTGCTCAGCGTGATCTTGACCGCGGCCTTCGCCGTGATCTGGGTCGTGACTCCGCCGATGCCGTTCACATGCAGACGGTGCCGGCGGTCTAGTGTGAGCTTCAGTCTACGTGCAAGACTTAGCCCCAAAATGCTAGTCGTCGACCCAGAGTCGAGGAGGACCTTGGATCGATGGTCGTAGACCGCGCCATCCATCAGAGTTATGGCTGCTAGCCTGGACTGGTCCGGATGTTGCGACCACCACCCTCTTCGCTCTCCTGGGAGGGGGCGGAAGCTGGTTCTGGCTTCCGTGTTGGAGCTGGAGCTGGCTCTCCCAGCGGCGACGTACACGGAACTTTTCTTGTTGCAAAGCTGGTGTATTGGCGTCGTCGCTGAGTCCGACATATGCAAAGGCGTGTAAAACGCGAGCGGAGGGCCCGGCACATACTGGAGAGCTTGACTCCAGCGGGCCTTCTAGTTTAACTGCTGCTTCATGTGTGCCGGCACCACCGCAGCACCGTCTCCCTTGTCCCTGTCCTTGAAGTCAGAGAGGAGCTTGGCTTCCTTGCACTCGCCGCGGTCGTGGACACGGTCGCACGCTGAGCATCGCTTCCAGCATCAATGTCTCCTACTCTTCTTCGTTCTCCTGCTCCAGTATGTACCACACACGTGCGCATGTGCGCCATCAGCCGTCGATCGAATCGGAGCGAATGGAAGAAATGAGACCAACGGTGCGTCACTTGCTTTTGCTCATGCCCTCTCTTGCTGTGTGGATGCTCCACTGACTCTAAGTGTATTTGTCTGTGTGCGAGCGTGGATTGGCGCTTGCGTGTGTCGTAGCGAGCACCGCACA
>JAASFT010001045.1:0-10356 GCA_023333885.1 Globisporangium parvum
GAACAGCGAGCAAAGCCAAGCAAACCGAACAACAAACGTACAATACACACGCATGGGATGGACGTCGATGGCATGCGCGCTTGCAAGTGTCGGATCGAGGTGGAGGTGGTAAGTGAGTGGCTGTCGTGGCCTATGTGTGTTCTGTGCGGTTTGTAGTTGGCGTTTTCGTGCAGCAGCCCCTCTCTCCGATCCTGCACTCTGCTGCTGTTCTTGCTGGCGCTCTAGTTGCTGCTTCGCTCGCTCTCGCAGCTTGTGCTGTTGTTGTTGTTGTTGCCGCTCGACATGCCACTGGAGCGAACGCTTCGTAATGGTGTCCTCGTTCACCACTGTCTTTCGTGCACCACAGCGACGTCGACACCCAGGCCCTCTCGCTCTCTTGCACGACGAGGTACCGTGCTGCTTTGAGCTTTGACACACTCGGGCTGCTCGGCAAGCAACACTTGGTGCGACTGCGGCGGAGGCGCCATAGCGTCGATCGACTTGCTATGCTCAATGAACTCCCACTCGGTGTCCATGCTTGAGTGGTGCCAAGGTGAGCTCCATCGCCACCACTCAGCTGTCACCAGCTCCACTCCCACCTCTTCCATTCAAATGTTCGTCACATTGGCCCTCTTATTTGAAGAGGGGCAATGGGTTCAGAATGAATACACTTGAGTTGACTATGTGGACCAGAGAATGAAAGTTCGGAACCAAACTTCACCGGAACGAAAACACTTGCCTATTGTATGTGAACCGGACAGGTTAACGTGCGGAATGCCCTTTGACTTGAAATTTGTATCGATGTGACTCTGAAGCGTCGACTCATTTGATTAAAGTATGCAAGTGTCCGACAGAATTGGAGCCTTTTTGGACATATATTTGAGATATTTCCATTTGTTTAAAGTAAGCAAGACCAAATCGAGCACCTTTTTGCAAAATTTCATGCAAAGCCAAGTCATTTCCCAAATTACCCAACTAGCCACGCAAAGGGCTGGCTCAAAGAGCTGCAGAAAGCGAAGCGAAGCATGGCGAGCGTCGAGAGTCCTGTTGCCGACAGCAGCGCCGCGATGACTGCATCGAGCAGTCCGGATGTGCCTACGACGGCTACAGATGCGTCGGCTGCTGTGATCCCCAACTCAATGTGGAAGAGCAGCGAGCTGATCGCGGAAGGCGCGCTCGTGATCCTGTTCGAGAACTGCAACTCGCTCACGTACTGCTACGTGGAGAAGCACAAGGTCTTTAACAACCGCCACGGCGCGTTCTACCACGACGACATGATCGGCAAGCCGTTCGGGACGAAGATCCTGTCGCGTCAAGCGAATGGCCGCGGCGGGTACATGATCCTGCTCGCGCCGACGCCCGAGCTCTGGAGCCGCGCGCTGCGCCACCGCACGCAGATCGTGTTCACGCTCGACGCCAGTGCGATCATGTTTAGCGCGTCGCTGCGCTCGGGCAGCCGCGTGGTCGAGTCGGGGACTGGCAGCGGCGCGCTCACGACGTCGTTCGCGCGCACCGTCGCGCCGCACGGCCACGTGTTCACGTTCGAGTTCAACGCCACGCGCGCCGAGATCGCGCGCGAAGAGTTTGCGCGCAACGGCCTCGGCGACGTCGTCACGGTCGACTGCCGCGACGCGTGTGCCCAGGGCTTTCCGCTCGAGCTCGCCGGGACGATCGACCTCGTGTTCCTCGACCTGCCGTGCCCGTGGAAAGCGATCGGCCACGCCGCGAAGATGCTCAAGCAGGGCGGGAACTTTGCGTCGTACTCGCCGTGCATTGAGCAAGTGCAGAAGACGTGCGACGGACTGCGCGAAGCTGGCTTTGAGAGTGCGTTGCGAGCTGTCTGACTGACGGACGGACTGCGTGGCTCCAGACGCACTGAGTGACTGTGTTGCTGACCCGTTCGTTTGGTGCTTCGTGGCTCTACAGTGATCCGCACGATCGAGACGCGGCTCATTCCGTACACAGCGCGCCGCATCGACCTGCCGACGCCGGACTTTGGGTTTGCAAAAGCTGCGACGTCGCCGTCCGACGCCAACGAGACGACGGAGCCAGCCGCGGACGAGGATGCACGCGCTAAGAAGAGCAGCGACAGCAGTGGGAAGGACGCGAGCGAGAGCGAAGAGGCGAAGGGCAGCAGCAGTGGCGCGAAGAAGCGCCGGTGGAACGGCGAGCACGTCGTGGCGAAGAAAGACGACGAGATCCGCGGTCACACGGCGTTCCTGACGTTCGCGTGCAAGTTCTTTGAGTGAAGCGCTCATGCGTTCTTGATAGACGGACCAGCCGGCGCCGTACGTTGCCTCGAAGCAGCTTCGCCAGTAGATGCGCCAACTCAATAGATCGAATGTACTCCGACTGCCTCCGTGTGCCGCTCGTGTCCATTGCTGCGAGCTCTCGAGGGAGGCCTGACATGCGCACAGAGGCGTGTCAGGGCGTGACGAGCGACTGAAACGACTCGCCACTCGCCACTCGTCCAAGCGAGAGATAGCGACCGAGTAGTCGCCGCCACTCGTGCTGCCAACGATGCTCCCGCTGTCGCAGTCGCGTCGGTCGCTCCCGCCAGTCGTGGCGCCATCGCTCGCTGCGTCCGCATGGCGCTCGGCCCAAGTGCTGCCCATTCACGAGGCGACATTGACGTCGCCATCGCCGTTCCTAGAAGATCACAGTCAGCAAGACAGTGACGATGGCGATGACGCAGCAAACGAGCGAGAAGAAGAGCAGGAGCAGCTCAAGGTCTGGAAGCTTCGGCTCCCGCTCGTCTGCAACGTCGCGCTCATCTTCGCGTTCGTGCTCCTCGACATCCAGGACCTGTTCTACAAGAGCATCTGGGTCGGTCCGAACGAGTCGTTTACCTTTCGAACTGAAGTCACCGGCGTGCTCAGCGACTCGGCGCTCGAACCGAACAACACCCACTCGCTCACACATACGGAAGTCGATGACATCGACCATCACGCATCGTCCTGGCCGCACTTCCTCGCCTCGTGCGAGCGCCTCACAGCAATGGACTCGGGCGGCGGCTTCTTTGCGATCGTCCGTGGCTCGAACTGCACGCTCGGCGCCGGCGACGCGCAGCGCACGGTCGAGAGCGTCGCAATGTCGAGCGCCGTGCGCCTCGACTCGATCGTCTGGACCGCGTGTAAGCTGCTCTTCCAGTCGCAGCAGCCGTTCATCTGTCGTTCGCCCATTGCGACCAAGTTCCTCCACCGGTACTTGCTCTCAGACATCTACGTGAACATCTCGTCACTCGCAGTGCAGGGCAGCAACGCCGAGACGGAGCTCCTGACGTTCCTCGACATGGTGAGCAAGAGCTACCCGCTGCACAAGATGGTCTGCGTCGAGGCGTTTGACTGGACGAACGAGAGCCTCGGGACGTTCCACGCGACCATGCTCGGCTGTGCGAGTCCGAACGTCCGGCGGAGCGAGTTCATTGGACTCTCGAACCCAGTCATTCGCGAGCTCCACAACGGCCGCGCGTGGCTCACTGGCGACGTCTTCCACTGGTTTGGTCTGCGCTTCGCCATTCGCCAGAACGCGCGCAACGCGTACCACGTCGAACAGACGTCCGACGACCGAGTCCGCGTGACGGGCCACACCACGCCCAACTTCTCATGCAGCGGTCCGCTCTACTCGCTCATGATGGCGCTCGACACGCTTCTCTTGGTCGTGAACGCGTGCTCGTACTGGCAGTTCATTGAGCGCGTGCTCGTGCCTCGCTCGAACGAGCTCGTGCGGCGCCACCGCCGACTCCTGCGCGACGCGACTAAGCGCTTACCGCGCACGGCGCGTCGGCGTTTTGCCCAAGGCGACCTCGCACGACGTCGTGGGACGCGCAACGTTGTGCGACCGACTGTGCGTGTATCGGCTGCGGGCGGAGCGTCTGTGCCGCTGTCGTGGGTCCCGGTCGAGCACCTCGAGCTGGACGAGCTCAAGCAGATCCTGCCGTGCTCGCTCCAGCGAAGCTGGCCCGATATTTTTGCCGTTGTCGTGAGCCAGCTCCTGTCGTGGATGATCATCATGCCAAACTCGGTCGTGTGGGTCTGGGGTCTCTCGCTCACTACCAAGATCCAGGCGTTCCTCACGAGCCTCCGCGTCTGGATGCTCCTCGTCGTCACGTGCAACTTCCTCTGGGACTGCTTCGTGATGGTGAGCGAAGAGTGGGCGTACTACATCACGCGCCGGACGTTCCTCACGCCCATCGAGATCGTCGTCGTCGGGGGTGCCGTCGCGGCGTGGAAGCGCCTCGACATCTTCCTCATGTGCGAGCGCAAGTGGGCGATCGAGAACCAGCGCGTGAATGACACCACGGCGTTCCTCGGTGGCTACATCGCGCATGGCAACACGTACCAACCGTCGGTCGAAGTGCTCCATGCCACGCCGAGTGCGATCGTCGCGATCCTCTACGGACCGCTCGCGCAGATCATCTGGGTGAGCATCGCGCTCCTCATTGCGTACTTGCCGCTGAAAGGCGCCGTCTTGCACTGGCACAGCAAGCGCAAGACGGCGCGTGTAGTCCCACCCGAGCTCTCTGCATCCTTTCCAGCAAACGCAGACGCAGCAGCAGCAGCAGTCGCCCGCACGACCAAGTACAAGCGCTTGCTCATGGAGGACGAAGCGAACTGTCCGATCCGCGCCAAGAGCCTCGTGCGCCAGAGCTTTGAGATGGAGCACACGTTCGAGCAGCAGCAGTACATCCGGCCGCACTGCTACCTCGAGTGCGGCGTCTTGCCACTCCAGACGCGCTTCATCACGCGCGTTGGCTTTGCGAACTTCCTCCCGCTCAAGTACCAGAAGCGCGCGCGCATCCTCGAGGCAAAGGAGCGCAAGTTCGAGTAGCCCACGTCCCGGACTCGGGCATCAAGCGCACGACTGGACACAAGAACGCAAGAGCACTCGCCGTCTCATGACTGGCGCATTTAGTGGTAGTTCGTCGAGCTACTGCCGCTCGCGGACGCGTTCGCGTGGGTGAGACCTACGGACGTGGGGAAGCCACCGCCGGCGAGCGGCTCGAGCAAGTACGCGCCGCTGCCGTTGCTCCCGCGCAAGTTGACCATCGACGACGTGGACGTCGTGCTCGTTGCGCCGTACGCGCGCTGCGTCGCCTGTTAGAGCGAGTGGGAGAGTGAGCGACCTTGTGCATTGCGATACGACTCGCTACGAAGACCTGCAAACCGACTGACGTACCTGGTACTGGTAGCCCGAGAGCATCGGAGCCGTGTCGTCCGGGTACGGCTGGTGCGCGGCCCCGACCGGAGCGTTGCCGCTGCTGTTGCGCACGCGGAACGAGTAGCTCGGCGTAATGGGCTTGCCATTCGCGCTGCCCGGCGCCGCTGCGCTGCTGCCATTGGCACCTGGGAGACCACTCGATGCCACCGACGTCGAGCCGCCAGAGCTCGAGCGCACGAGCTCCGACTTCTTCGACTCGCGCGTGAACACGATGAGCAGCGCCGCCGGGACGAACTCGGTCGCAAAGTGGATCACGAACTCAAACGCAATGTGGTGCACGCCGACAGGCGAGCGGTACTGCGACTCCTCGGACTCCAAGACGCCGCTGCCCATGCCGAGCAAGTACACGGCTTTGGCGGCAAAGAGCACGCAGAGGAGGATGCACACAGCCGTGATCTAGGAACCACGGAGAACAGCGACAGACACCACGTTAACACACGATAGCCACACGTAGCGCCATCGAGCGACGTACTCTCCGGAGCACCGCGTGCCGCGGCGATGCGCTTGGAGACGTCGCGGCAGCAGTCTGCGGCAGGTCAAAGAAGAAGTCTTCGTCTGGACTCTGCGTGCGGAAGAAGAAGATGAGGCGGACGCTGTAGTAGAGGATCGCAAAGAGCCCTAGGAAGTAGACCGACCCGAGCACGAGGTCGCAGCCTTTCCAGAAGCCGCCGGCGGTCGAACTGAACGCAAAGAGCGCGCCGAACGCCGCGTAGAGCAGCACGTTGAAGCCGAAGAAGACGCGGCGCGGCCACGGATACGCCTTGCCCCAGCACGCGTAGCACAGCTGCGCCCAGAACAGCAGCACGAGGCCGTACATCGTGACGAAGAGCAGCGACGGGAGCCAGAGGAAGAGCGTGAGCAGGCGCGCGGCGAACGACGTCGGCCCCATCGTCGTCTGCGCCGCGGACAGCGTCGCGATCTCGGTCACGAGCGAGCACACGCGGATCGTCGAGGCGACGAAGAGCAGCAGGAAGAAGCGCTGGCGCATCTCGGCGCCAGTCGACGCCGACGCCGACGACTCGTCATCGAGCAGGCCTGTGCTGGCCGACACGCCAGCGCTCGGCGGCAGCTGGCTCTGCGACGGCAAGCCGCTGAACGAGCTGTGCGCGCTACCAGTGCGCGGCGTGACCGCGTACGAGTGCTTGCTCAGCACAGTGGCGGTCGGTTCGCTCGGAGGCGGACGCAGGAGTCGGCGCCGCGCCGCGTACTGGCGCCAGAGCACGCGACCGGAGAGCAGACTGAGCGTCGAGAAGAGCAGGATCGTCGCAATCAAGAGCGCGTGGTTCCACGCGCTGAGGCTCGCGACGCCTGCGCTGTCCGCTGGTGCGTCTGGTGCACTGCTAGCAGTCGCCGCAACGACGACGACGTTGGTGCTGATCGCAGCAGCTGCGGTCGTCGCCTCCCAGTGGCGCAGTTGAGACGGGAGCATCATCCTCGCAGGGAAATGCTACGAGGGCAAACACATGTACACGTAAGAGACGATCTGCACACCCGAGTCGCTCGCGGCGGAGCTCCCATCCACGCAGCCACACACAGCCACACACAGTCACACACAGCCGCACAGACGCACCGCTCGCTCGCCGTGCGTTCTCGATTCCTCGCTTGCTGGTGTCTCGAGATCTGCGGTGACAGCATGCATCCGACTAAGTGCGATCGTCTGCTTGAGTTGCGAGCGTGACGCTTGGGCGAGACACCAAGCTCTGACACTCGCTGCTAGAGCACGTGCACTCATAGCCAACCAGCACGACCATGAGCTACTGAGCCACCAGGTGCTCCTTGACTGCTCAACCATGAGTGTCGAGTCCGTGCCCCGCCGCATCGCGCAGCAAGTCGCGAAAGTAGCACTTCGAGCTCGCATAGAGCCACTGCTGCATGACGCCGAGACGACCGTTCTGCACCACGTGACGAAGCGAGTGGTGTTGCGTTTGTCGAACCACTGGAGCACGTCGAGGTGCCCGTGTGCTCCTGCAAGCGCGACTGCCTTCGGTGGAGCCCACTTTGAACACGGCTCGTTTCCATTTTCCAGGTCTCGTACAGCCAGCCACTTGTGATGGCCGTGCTGAGCTGCAGACTCAGTTGCGCTAGCAGTCCCGACCTCCCGCTTACGAACTCGCGTTCATCGCAAACGAACAACTCAATGAGGTATGATCAACGCGCTCAGTGGCGAGTAGCACCGTTGATTCGTCGCTTGTCTCGGTCACTCGGCGCGCTCGGCAGCGTCCTCATCTTCCTCATCGTCGTCGTCGACAGCAGCAGGGGCTGCCCCTCGTCGAGCGCGACCAGGAGTCAACACTGTCTCATCATAAGCCAGCAGCCGCTCCACGAGATAGCCAACACACAACGATAGATAGGTGGAGTCAATCGAGTGGCTTCTCGTACTCGTGACTCTCTGATTGCTGTTGGAGTCTACTAGGACGCGCCTAGTAGGTCAGCTCACAAGCCTCAGCGTGTACACCCGAGCCAGGCTTCGACATTCAGGTCGCACGCCTGGCCGATCCGGCGCTCGATCTGGAGCCGCCGGAGCTTGATCTTGTTCGGGTCGATCGAGCACGCGAGCGCTTGCATGCGACTGCGGTAACACAGCCCCACGGCAGTCGTGCCGTCGCCAAGTGGGAGCCAGCACTGGCGGTACGCGACACCGCCGCACATCTCGATCGTCTCCTGTGTTGGGGGGGTCCGAGGCGAGTGAAGCGAGGGACTTGGGACGCTGACACACCTCGCTCTCGTATGTCTGAAAGACCGTGCGCGTCGCAGACGTCGCGATGTGCGAGGCGTTCATGACACAAGTTGCAGGTGGAATGCTCAGTGCCGTGTCTCCGACACAAAAGATGTCGGTGAGGTCGCACGGCGTGACGAAGCCGTTGCAGCACATGTGACTCGGGCGGTAGACCACAAAGTGGATGAGCTTCTTGAGTGCCGACATGTCTGGGACGTACGTGAGCACAGGGAGGTACGTGAACTCGAGGCGCTCGACTTTGCCGAGGTGCGCGAGCGACGGCAGCTCGGTGATGCTGAACATGCGTGCAAGCACAAGACTGATGAGGTTCGGGACGCCACTGAGGCGCGGCAAGCGCTTCATGTCTCGGTGGACTCCGAGCTGGAGATACGTGAGCGCTGGCATGTTGTCAAAGAGGTCGTCTGGGAGCTCGACGAGGTTCCGCATACCCTGTCGTCCTTCGATGTGGCTGCAGTGGCAACGAAGGAAGCAGGCAAGCACGTGAGTAGGTGGCTCCACGGGCAGACAACAGCTCAGATTCGTATCGTACAGGTACTCGAGCTGCTTGAACTCCTTTGTCCACGCTGGCACTTGCTCCACTCCTGCGTAGATCATCGAGCTGGCACAGGCATCCATCCACTGTGAGTAGACGAGCCTTTGAGATAAGACTAAACGAGAGGAGCAACGACACTCTTACATGTAGTGGAGGTCGCGACAGCGCCGGAGCTCTTCGGGCCACTGCAGCAGCTGCCGGTTGATCAACTGGAGCACGCGCAGACTCCCAGATGCTGCAAGTGCCTTCACGCTCTGGGTCGCGTCAATCAGGTGGATCCAGTCGTCGTACGTTGTTGGCGCTCGGTCGGCGTGGATGAGCGTCAAGCACGGGCACTGGCCGTTCGTGCGCCATCGAAACGCAAACACGACGCATTCGGGATACGCCTGGCAGCGCGCAGCGGACGCACCAACCGCTCCGTGCACATACACTGCGATCGCGATGCCGAAGAGGACGAACACGAGTGCAGCGCTCTGATGCACGGACACTTGCCTCCTGTCGAGGACAGTCGGCTGACGATTCAGTCGTCGCGTCGAGCGCTTTTGCTGGCGCTCAATGAGCACTTCGACGACGCGCTTGAGGCGATTGCAGAACGAGAGGTTCATGCCGAGGCGGATGACCAGGTTCGCGAGTGTGAGGATCCGGAGCGAGTCGAGTCCTGCTTGGAACAACATGATCTGCGCCGGGTCGGCGATCATGCGTCCGCGGCGCTCAAAGCTCCCAGCCGGCATGACCTCCATGTTGAGTTCGTACTCGGCGCGATCGAACTTGAAGTATGAGTAGCTGTAGCTAAGTCCAAGGATCGGAATGAGCACAGCGAAGAGCAAGTCGAAGCTGCACACGTTGGTGAAGGGAGAGAGAGAGGCATCAGCTCTCATGCCGAGTCCAGTCCCGTCGGCACGGCTGAACGTACATGGAGTCGACAATGATCTCAGTGAATGCCGAGTGTGTCGCTGACAGGACAAAGTACACCACGGACAGAGCGTTCGCGCAGATCGCCGCTGCGTACCCGGTGACGAGGATGACTGGCGAGCCAGACTCGAGCATCTGGAGTAGTGAGAAGGTCTGGAGCGCCAAGTCGATGGCTTTGAGCCACACGTTCTACAGCATTCGCATCACAACAGCATAGACTCTGTGAGCAGCCCGTCGGCAGCTCATCTTTCAGGTGCGAGCAGCTAGGACGCGTGCGTACCCAGTACTTTCGGTACGTCCCGTAGAAGGACGTGAGCTCTCGCCAGGTGTGCGTGAGCGCCGTGACGGATCGGCTCTGGAACACGCGCGTGGCTTTGAGATGCTCCCACTGCACGAGTCGTGCGCAGAACTTGCTGCCTGGGACGCGAGACAAGCGATTGCGCCAGGCAAACATCTCGAGCAGGATGTAGATGTATCCGGTTGCAACTGCGAGCAGTCCTGCTGTGCTGAGCACGACTGTGAGCGTGTCGAGATCTCTAATGAGCCAGAAGCGACCGTCGTCGTACGCCTTGGTGCCCATGAGAAAGTTGGCTGTACGCGTCGGCGCGAGTGTGAGGAAGACAAGGCAAGTCGTCCACAGAAACGAGATCGTGACGACAGCGACGATAGGCAGCCCGAGCGCTCCAAACGTGTCGAAGAACGAGAGCTCGTGGCGCTTGGCGATCACGACTGCGGCGTCGAGCTGTTGTGGTCGAGACGTCGTCGGCCAACGAATGATCGTGCCGCTCTCGTCCAGCATCGGTATCGACGGCTTCCTGGACGACGCTCTCGCAGGCTCGTGACTGGCAGGTGCGACGGCGCTCAAGCGCTCGAGCGTTCCGCTGCGAGAGGCGCGATACATCGTGACTGCCGCGCTCACAGTCGACGCGATTGCAAGTGGCTTGACTTTCCGCGTTGACTTCACCATCGTGGCGCA
>JAASFT010001046.1:0-10345 GCA_023333885.1 Globisporangium parvum
CTTATCCCAAATGATGAACGGTTCAAACGACACGTTGTCGAAATGGTCGGGCCCCAATTTACCTTGTTACATTGCCGTCCAAAGAACCCGACTGACCCCACCCCACCCCACAACTCCAAACCCCATTCAACGGGGCGTTTATACGAGCCACTTTGCCCTGTCGTGTCTCTTGCTACCACTGTTCATCAATCATCTGTCTACGCACTCCAAGTATTCTGCGAGCCACACGTCGACGTTGAAAATCAAGAAATACTCTCCACCTGGCAAGCGTCTGCATGTGTGCTCTGGTCCCCTCCGCGCCTGCCGCACATGCGCTACCGCTTCTGGGATCGCGCGCGGTCGGACTCGCTCGACAGCGAGGCGTCCACGGCCAGCATAGTGATGGACTCGAGCGAAACAAGCCTCACCGAACGTCCGGATGACGACCGACGCCTCGACGACGCCGATCTCAACATCCAGAACGCCCGCCACGATGGCAACGACCACAACGAGGACGCAGACGACAACGGCGCCGTCTTCTTCTCCGCGCTCGAGCCGCCTGCGCACGACCACGGCGACGAGCACGCCCGCACGCATGAACCCCCCCCCATCGCGTCGCTCCTTCCCAGCCATGCGCCAGGTGCAGTGGTCCACACCACATCTGCACACACTCTCCCAGCTTCTCGCCCAAGCGACGCAAACAGCTCATGCGACCGACGAGCAGGTAGGTGGTGCGTGGCCGATGTGTGTGCGTGTGTCCACGCTGCGTGTGTGCACGCTGCATGTGACGGAGACCACGCGCTGCGCTCTGCGCGCGACCACGATGCTCCCGATGCGGGTGGCGATCTGGCTCTCGCTCGTGGTTGTTGGGCTTGTAGTGCGTTGATTTCTTCGTACGTTGTTTGTGCTTAATGAGAGTTGCTACTGCGTTTGCTTTGCCAAAGAGGTGCATATCGCCTATATCATTTGTAATCCCATCATTATTGTGTACAATCGGTAGTTAAACATTTGAGCGTGTTTTGAAACTGGTGTTGAAGAATACTTGCTATTACTCTGGTTTTTCTTAATCTCCAACAACAGTTCAGGTTGAAGATCTGTCTGACATTCGTTAGGTGGTATCCTCATCACATACAGAATACGTTTGATCATTTCATTCGGCGCAAATCACTGTAATTATCTTGTCTACATATGTATGAACTTCATGAGCAGTTTATCGCGAAGAATGAATATCAGTTCGCACAAGTCGTCACAACATGAACGTTCAAAGTATCATTGTATTGTAAAGGTGGTGTATCACAACAGCACGACTTGACAGTCTCGTTTGATGTGCTGCCACAACAGCACAGTTATTGGTGTGCGCCAGCACTTCGTCGCAAGCTACTAAGATGTATATATTGGCATACTTCGTCGCTGACAACGGCAACGATGTTCCAAGGCTGTCTGCAATCACCTTTGCTCAATTTTGCTACATAAGGCTCATAGTGGACATTGCCGAGGGCATTAAGCGCGCACAGAGTCATAGGAGTGGACGGCGTTGGCTACAACGTGCTGCGCAAGTTTGCGTAGCAGCTACTGCCGCTGCTCGCCGCCGCGTACGCCAAGTGCTGGAAGCGCAAGCGCGTGCCGGGACTGTTGAAGGCGTCGCTCGTCCGACTTGTGCACAAGAAGGGCGAGCGGCGGCGGCTCACCAACTGGCGGTCGATCGCGCTCCAATGCAATCTACAAGCTGTACATCGCTCTGCTGTCGCAGCGGTTGTCGCGCTGGCTCGAGCGCAACGCTCTGCTGCCGGCAACGCAGAAGGGCTTCTGCGCGATGCGCGGCTGCCAAGAGCATAACGTCGTGGCCGCATTAGCGCTCGACCAAGCGCGCCGAAGGCGTTCGCCAGGTCATACCAGACCATGTAGAGCGGGCGAGCCGTTCGGCGCGCTGCCGCAGCAGCTCATGTGGCGCGTGCTCGCGCAGCTCTGCGTGCCAGCGCTCTTTGTCGCACGCTGCAGCGACCTCTACAACGACGCGCACTTTGTCTTCGGGAACGTCGCTGGCGGCGCCACTGGAGCGATCGCGCAAGAGCGCGGCGTCTTCCAAGGATGCCCGCTCTCGCCCTTGCTCTTTCTCGCTGCGATCGCGCCTCTGCTCCACGCACTCGAGCGCTTGCGCGACGTCGGCGTGCCGCTCGCCGCCAATGTGCGAGTCTACGCGTCGGCGTACGCCGACGACACCAAGATCATGGCCGACAGCGCAGATGGCATCAAGTGCGCGCACGCGGTCGTCCTGTGGTTCCTCACGCGGACCGGGCTGCGTGCGAACGCCAGCAAGTGCGCGATGCTGGCGGTGCGGTGCAACGCGCGCGGGTCGCACGAGCGCGACGACGCAGTCGTGCTGCGCGTGCACGGCGAACCGATCCCGTCGCTGGCGATCTGGGAGAGCTACACGTACCTGGGCGTCGGCGACGGCTTTGACCACGTCGGTCAGCAGCTGCACCTCACACCAAAGCATGAAGAGCTCAAGCCTGTGCCCGCAAAGTCGACAAACGGGCTGCTGTACGCAACGACGCAGAGTGGCTGGCTCGGGCTCTCACACAACTCACGGAGCAGCACATATTGCCTTGGTTGGTTGTGCACTGTACACTTAGCAGAAATGTGCCTAATTTGCTGCAACGGTTATGGCTCTTTTGTTTGATCAATCTATGTTGAATGTTCGTAAATATCCTGATCTGAGGTTGAACATCGCCGTCATCTGAGTGATGATTTGTTTAGTCTACTGAAACATTGAAAGGTGTCACGTATTGCAAATAGATAAAGTATAACTGGTCGGGTGCGAGTTCTTGCGCGAATCGTTTATACATTAGATTAGAGAATGCGGATGTTACACTGTTCGATACACCCCTGGAAGTATCATCGCTTTATCCCAGAGGGTAAAGCGACCTACAACATGAATCAAGGTTGGATACATGATGTGTATCCGTCTGCGAATTGTGCTTGTTGCGTCTGGATAGATTTCATGTTCTAATGAAAACAACATCGCTTTACCCCACATCAACACCATGACAGATCGTTGTGACGGATTATCAGCTGTCTGAACATAAACAACCTCCCGAACATTTGGTCAGTGTCTTGAAATGAGTGTACAACCTGCATCTTTCCCTCGCAGGAGTGTCATGTTTTCGTAAGTCTATGGCCAAGTACGGACAACGAAAGCTGCTGACTCTTCATTTCAACCAGTAACTGACACCGCAAGCGCTTGTGGCTTGCATAAATATGGCAAGGCGAACCAAACTGTGTGATAGTGCTACGCTGTTACTGTCTGGCGGGTTGAACGTTGGAAAAGACGGATATTTCGTCATGGATATTGCTTTCAACATTTATCCTAAAGCGGATGCAGGATGTTTGGATATAGTTGTGTACTTTTTCCAAAAGGAGAATGGAAGTGGCCGTATGGACATTTCGTGTTGTCCAGACTGTGTGCTCAAGTCAAGCTAGCTCGAGCTAGCTAACAGACATCGACTCCAAGACCTGAGTGAGCGCGTCGACTCTGAGTACGTACACGCACTCGCGAGGACGCTGGTCGCTTGCTTCGGTTAGGCAGACGTCAAGGTCTCTCGAGCTCGATCTTGCTCGCTCTCCCTCGCTTGCTTGGCAGTCGACACTGATGCCACATTTGTCTGCTCGAGTCTTCGCTCATCCAGTGCGCAGGACGACGATTAGCAACGCATCAGTCTGCATGAACGTGTGACTCGACCCGCGTCCGCATACCTGGAGCGGTCTCTCGTGGTGCAATCGTCCTCAGTGTCTCTAGTACTAACTACGGCGTGCATCCTCAACACGGTTGAGTCCGGTCAGCCGCCCGCAGAATCTCGACCCGACTGGCTCAGTCCGTCGTTTGCACCGTCGTCGCTGTCGTCTCGTGCGTCTTTGGCGTCAATCTGCTGCTCTTGCTGTCCCCCACGACTCCGCGCGACTTCGTTTGCCAGCAGCAGCTGCTCGCGCGCGAGCTGCAGCTTCTTGATCTGGTTGTCCAGCTCGAGGTTCTCGAGCACGAGTGCGCGGCGGCGTCTTGCAAACTGCGCGTCGTCGAGTCGCCGGCGCTTCGCAGATCGTCTGTCGAACGGCTCAGCGCTGCTGCTGCTGCTGCTGTTGTTGTGGCTACGACGACACTCGCCACTGCCGTCTGTGTCGCCGCCGCCAGTCCGCTTGCGCGCCTGGGTGGCAACAGGACCAGCAGCCTCGTCGCTGCTATCGCTTCCGCTGTCGTCATCGGCATCGTCGTCCGAGAGCTCGGTCATGCTGCGGACACCCGCGTTCTCATCGCCACTGCTGCTGCTAGCGCCTTCACCACGCGCCTCGCGCGTCCGCTGACGCAGCAACAGCACCGTCGCAGCAGCCGCGCCGCCTTTGCCTTTGCGCCTCGCATCTGGTTCGCTCGATGGCGACAGCGCACGCTCGTCATCCTTGAGCACTGGCGTGAGCGCGTCAAAGTACGGACAGAGCGAGTAGACGTGGGTCATGACGCGCGGCTCGCTGCTGTCGATCGCGCGCTGCGCTTCGCGTGCGTCCGGTGTCTCGCGCAGCAGTGTGCGCTTTTGCGCCTCATACTTGGCGAGGAACTGCGCTGCAGCCGCGTAGCTGCGGCAGAGCGCATTGATCTTCCAGCGCACGTCGCGCGCGAGCCGGTGCGTGATGCCGTACATCGCTAGGTGCTGCAGCACTTCGCGCGCGAGCTCGATCTTGGGAAAGTGCGGACCGAGCGCGCGGAGCCCGCCGCAGCCGTCGCGGTGTTGCACGGCGCCGAAGCGCCAGCGCTCGCTGTTGCCAGGCGCGCGGAGCCACTCGAGCAGGACCGCGATCGACGTCTTGCCGCCAGGCGCAGCGCTGTCGCCGTCCCATGGAATGCGCGTCTTGTGCGCTGGTGCGGCAGTCGTCGCTGATCCTGCCGCTGTTGCTGTTGCTGTTGCTGTTGCTGTTGCTGTTGCTGTTGCTGTTGCTGCTGTTACCGCAGTTGATGTTGTTATGGTTCTTGCCATGACAGCAATTGCGCCTGCTGCTGTCGTTGCTGTCGTTGCTGTCGCTTGCGTCGCAGGTCAGAGCTCGTTGTGTGCGAGCGAGCGAGCGAGTGCGTGGAATCGCTTGTGTGTGCGCATCATGCATGAGCGACTGACTGGCCGAGTGAGGAGTGTGAGCAGTTCCGACAAGAACGAGCAAACACGAAAACGAGCTGGAACTACGGCTCATTCGTAGCGAGCAGAAACTCAACATTGACGAAATGGACTTGTCGATAGCAATTCTCAACTGAATGTCCTGCAGGCGTCCGCAGAGTCGCTCTTTTGGATCTCACTCATTTTTGGGGAAACCATTCTCTCTCTCTCTCATTCATTCACTCATTCTCTCTCTCATTCTCTCTGGAGTCGCCCACTCCCACTCTCTCTGCCTCTCTCTCGCTCTCTCTCTCGCTCTCTCTCTCTCTTTCTATTAGCTTGCTCTCTCACTCTCTCACTCACTTGCTTGCTCTCTCTCTCTCTCAAAGCTGCTGATACCGCGACACTGACATGCTCGGTGAACTCGTTCCAACGCGATCAACGTCGCTATCGTCGCCACGGTCTTCATTGCGTCTCGATCTCTCCACAATCGCAGCAGCCGCGTTGCTCGGGCCAGTCGATCTTGACGTTGCGAGCACACCGGAGTGAAAGTGGCGACGCTGCGTCTGCGTCTGCAGCTGCATCAGTGTCGGTGTCAGCGTCAGTGTCGGTGTCAGCATCGGTGTCGGCTGAGAAGATCGACTCGGAGGCTCGAGTGGATGCACCCACAGCGGAGAAGCTGGTGTCACTTGTGGATTCAGTACCTGCGACGGACCGACAGAGGATACCGCATCGAGCATCGCGACGCTGCTATCCACGCTCCACGTCGAGAGTACGAACGGCGACGTGGCAGCTTGAGCTGTCGATGGCAATGGCACCGCGCTTGGCGCTGGATGAAGGCGGTGGTGGCGGTCATTGTGCTGCAGTGATGAGGTTGTTGCCGTTGCTTCTGCTGTACGCGACTGTGATGCTGTCTGCGGCAAGTGAGTGTAGCGGCGACCCAGGTGGTGTAGCATCTGCTGTGTGACTTTGCTCGGTCGCTCGAGTCCGGCAGGCTGCAGCATCGCAGTCGAGTCGCTGAACGACGTTCCAAAGCACCGGAGTGACGCTGCGACACTGACCGAGATGTCTCGACTGCATCGTGCCGCACCACTGCCGATCACTTGCGTACTAGCAATACTACTGCCACTCGTGCCACTCGTGCCACCGCCGTGGTCGCCACTTGCGAGCCGCACGAGCGTGACGACCTTGCGGTAGTCCACTTGGAGCCGCTGCACCTGGAAGAGCAGACGCATGACAGCGTTGAACTGGAAGAACGACAGACGCAAGCCAATGGTGCGAGCGAGTAGCTGGCGCATCGTCTCGACGTCGATCCAGCCCGTGTCGAGCGGGTCGCTCTCGCAAAAATGCAGCGCGAGCTCGTCGACCGACGTGTGCGACGTCGCGAGGCAGTGCAGGAGCGTCGCGATGAACTGGTTCTGGCGCTCGACCGCTTCGACAAAGGCGGTCACGACCGTGCGCAGCGTCTCGACGTGGATCTCGGCGAGACTGCTCAGCAGAATGAACTTGCGCAGCAGTCGCGGCTGTACGACCCAGTTGAGCACGAGCGGCAGTGGGAGCAGCAGCAGCGTCGGGATGAACCCGAGCGCACGCACGAACGACGGCAAGTGGGACACGACCATTTGGATGAACATGGCAGTGAAGAGACCCGTGAGGATGAGCAAGAGCATGACTGCGACGTGCCACGCCTTGCGCGAGAACCCGTCCGTGCAAAGCCCAGCGGAGGCGCTCGGTGCAGACAGGTGAGGTGTTGCTGGAGATGCTAGAGCCGCGTGGCTTGGGTTGTGGAAGCTGTCGTGCACTCGCTCGCGCGCGTTGTCTGGTATGCTGCTGCCACCACTCTCTCTGCGCCGCCACTGTTGCCTGAGCGCTCGATACAGTGACGCCACGAGCTGGAAGCCTGTGTCGTGCTTGGCAAGTCGGTGGCGATGGCGCTGGTGCTGCAGCACTTGCTGCTCCTCGAGCACCGCCTCCATGCGCTCGATCGCTGCCGATGTCGCTTCGCTTGCGATGCTCGTCGCCTCTTCGATTGCCACATGCTGAAGCCGCGCAAGAGTCTGCGTCTTGGACTCGACGCCTGCGCGCTTGAGCAGCGCACGGACGTGGCGCTCCAAGACGTACACTGCCACGACGTGCAGGAGCAGGAGCGTGTACGCGAACGCGGCAAAGACTGCTGCGAGCGCGTAGTGGCGCGTTGCGTCGGCGAGGAGTGCAGCGCTGTGGCTGCCCGCTGCGGATGCACTCGCTGCGGATGCACTCGCTGCATCCGTTGCCTCGGCAAACAGCGCGCTGCTGTGGACGGCGCTGATGCTTGCGTTCATGCTCCACGCGACAGCAAACACGAGCAGCCACATGGACAGGTCCATGTCGATCATGTGCGAGATCTGCCGGTCCTGAGCTTCGCGCAAGTACTTGGCGAACGGAAAGAGCTCTGGCAGTGTGTGCATGCGCAAGAAGAGGTGACGCAAGATGCGCGTCTGCACTGCGTCGTCGTACGTGCCTGCGGACCAGAGTCGTGCGAGCAAGTGTTTGGCGAGACGCTTGTGCTCGTGTGCAGCGACGACTGCGTAGAGCTCGTCGCTTCCGAGCAGCTCGAGTGTCGCCATGTGCTTGTTCTTGAGACGCAGTTGCAGGAAGATGGCGATCGCTTGGCAGATGAGCGCGAGTGCGAGGAAGAAGAGCGTGAGGTCAGCCGAGACGAACGCCACCATCTCGGGACTTGTTTCTTCGATCAACCCTGCCTCTTTGAGCATCTTGATGCCGAGCCCGAGGAGGCCGAGGATCATGAGCTCGCGATAGACTTTGGTGATCATCTGGTGGTACTTGGCGTACCGCTCCAATCGGGACTCCAGTGCGTGCAGCGCGGCTTCAAACGCCGTGACTGCGAGCGCGAGCGCTGTGAAGTTGAGCAGCATGCGCCAGAGCTCGACGTCATCGCCGACGCGGAAGAGCGGCGATTCGCCCATTGCTGTGCGTCACAAGCGTGCCGATTCAGGCCGCCAAACAGACCTCGCGCGCGCTTCCAGACAGATCCGCACGAGAACGCCAAGCAGCAGCGATGCGCGAGCGGTCTGATGAACTGGAAATGCAATGCGACGGGAGCTCGTGCATATGTGCAAGCGCATGGTCGACTGGTCGAACGCCGTCGCCACATCGCCGCATCATGGCAATCACGGCACTCTAGTGCGCCGGACAGCGCCTCTACCTTCGAGTCTATCCGGCCATCAAAATGTGGCTGCTCTCAGCACACGACTACCGCTCTGACTCGTTTCCTGTCCAAGTCGCTTCAAGGTCCAAGTGGCACCACTGTGCATCAATGCTGCTGCTGCGCGACCCAGTGAGTCGGCACGCAACGCCAGGTGTTGGATGCGCTTTGGTCAGTAACACGGCACTCATGCAAGCCACTTGTCCTGCCACACACGCTTCATTGAGCTGCTCGATTCGGTGTCACTGCACCGTATCATCTGGTGCGCTGCTTGGGACGATCACGGTCGCTCGGATGTGCCCTTGTGTGAGACCCGTCATGATCTTGTGCGTGATGGACTGCCGCTTCGACCGAGGTGGCTTCGCTGCAACCGCCGTCCTTGCTGCCGCTGCGCGCGCCTTCTGCTCCTGGCGCCAGTGCTCGTAGCTGTACTCGACGTTCCCGAGCAGCAAGAGCAACTCGTGCTCGCTCTTGCGCGTGCGGAAGCGGTGTAGGATGCGCATGCACCAGACAAAGATCGTGACCTGGCGACTGACAAAGAACGGCACGACGCAGAACTGAACGTGGTGGCGCCCGATCGCACGGTCGAGTAGCAGCCGGTTGCGCAGGTTCGAGCGATTCCGCCCAAAGATGTCTGCGCATGCCAACGCTTCCAAGCTCATGTGCGTCAAGAGCACTGGCACGATGAACCACGTGCGCCAGCCGAGTCGTGCTCGCATCACGGGCGGCAACGTGTCAATCGTGAGCACACCTTGCATCCACACAAAGCCCGCGAGGATGCCGCAGCACGCGGTCGGACGCCACGAACTCAGCCATTTTCGTTGTGTCCGATGGCAGTGAGCCATCCTTCTGTGTCTGAGATGCAAGTGCGGTGCGTTGATAGCCTACTGCCACGACTCATGTACGAGAGTGTCGCGAGCGGCGTGCTGCCTGCGTTCGACCCCGTGCCGACTGTCAAGCTGCTCGTCGTTTGAATTTGACTTTGTGTCCTGCCAGCTCGTGTGCGCGTCTGTGAGTCTCTGCGACGTCTTGCGCAGGAAGTGGACCGCGCGCTGCGGCGTGCTCAGGTGCTACGTCTGTCTGCATGGCGCGCTCCAGACGGATGCAGCGACGCCCGTTGTGCGCGAGAGCCTGGGGCGGAAGGCGTGACACGCAGCCCCCGTAATGCTCCTCCTCATGGCTGTGAAAGCCGCGCTGCTCTACGAATTGGTACAGTCGTACGACGACTCAAGTCGCTTCCAGAACCAATTGCTCTTCGACAGCGCTATTGGGAGCCACCGCGCGCAGTTTTACGTCCTGCCGTTCCTCCTCAGTCGCCAAGTCACGCTCCTGGTCTGGTGCGTCCGCATTCTCTACCGCGTCCGCACGCGCTCGAGCGAGCACGAGCTGCTGCTGCTGCTTGGCAACGCCGAGTACAACTGCCAGCGCTGGAAGCAGATCGTGGCGCGGCGTGCAGCTGCTACAAGTCGTGCCGAACGACCAACGCGGTCCGAGTACGAGCACTCGCGAAGCGAGCAGTGGGACGCTTGACAGCAGGCTGCAAGGAGCACCACAGTCGCTCGGTACTGGTGATGGCTGCAGTAGGGAGGCAGGTGGAGAGCGCGCACGCGGTCATCATTGGCGTGACCATGCCCCACCTAACAAACAGCTAGCACACGCGATAGAGGAAGGCACTGAGCATCACAGCAGTATGCTCCAAGCGACAGAGTAGTTCACACATCGATATGGCACTAGAACCAGGGCGTACACTTTGGTGTTCACGAAGCAATTAGAGACAATCGAGCGCATGCGGCCGACCAAATGCGCGTGTCGATGGCTCTGAGGAGCACTGCTGTCTGCGAGAACCGATTGGCGAGAGCGAGAGAGAGAGACTCCGCACGAAGTATCAATATCCTCGTCTTCGAGGATGCCGCGGCCGTACTCGACGTACACATCCGCGTCGAGACCGAGGCGCTCGACCTTGGCGCGCACGTACGCCTCCATCGTCGCGGCTGCCACTCCGCTTGCGACGAGCTTCTGCTTGTCAGTC
>JAASFT010001047.1:0-10342 GCA_023333885.1 Globisporangium parvum
AGGCAGGAAGCAGCCAGGACTACGGCTACCCATTGCGGGTTGCGTTGTCGGGAATGTCCTAAGAAGTAATGGAATTCCTTTCTCTCTCACGATCTAATAGGGAGGGGACTTAATAAAGAGGAACCTCGCTAAAGTTGCACCTCCCAAATGGAATATGCAGGAGTGGGGTTCGCTAGTCGTGCCTAACAGGCAGTGAACGGTGACCGATCCTTACCCCGATCAACGCGGACGTCCACGCAACGCTGTACTAGTGTCTCTCCCCGGCGAACCAATCTAGGACACGTCGATTGACTGTGTCGAAGAACGCGGCCAAGTTCAGCGCAAGCTGTATCCAGCTCCACTGGACCAAGTTCACGGTGTCCGGCATGCTGCCGCACAAGCTCAAGCTCAAGGTTGACGCTCCAATCATGCTCCTTCACAACTGCACTGTCGCAGAGATCCTGAGTGACACATTCTCTAGGCAACGAGTGGCGATCCCAAGGATCCCGTTGGTGACCAACGAGAACGTCCTCCCGTTCTAGCTCCGCAGGCGCCATTTTCCAGTTCAAGTGTCGTTCGCGATGGCGATAAACAAGGCTCAAGGCCAGTCCGTGCATCGTCTCGGTGTGTACCTGCCCAGCCTGTCTTCTCTCACGGCCACCTCTACGTCGCGCTCTCCCGTGTGACCTCGAAAGCCAGCATTAAGATCCTGATCGACCACAAGTGCATGTGGAAGGAGACGATGTGTGCGTCTAGAACGTCGTGTATCAGAACGTACTCACCTGAGCGAGTGGTAGCTAGCTACGTAATATGCATCTCTCTATGTCCACTTTTGCAATTTTGCCAAACTTACTTGGCTAGCGATTTGCACATCTCGCCGTGCAGGCGAGCTGATCCAGCAAGAGCGATGGCGCGGCTGCTCGACGGCGTGCACCACCACTGGCGCGACCCGATGCAGCTCGTGTTTGTGCTCATTGGTGCTGTTACCCGCAGCGCGGTGCTCTTCATGCGCTGCGCTGGCGTCGCGTTCGTCTGCCTGGGCATGTGTACGTCTCTCTCTCTCGCTCTTGCTCCAGCTCCTGCAAATGCTCAAGCGACATCTCGGGATGAAGTGCATCAATGCGATCGATCGCTGACGCGTTGCTCTCGACTCGTGCGCTGCAGCACTGATCTTTGCGGTCGGCTCGCTCTTTGCGTACGCGATCGTCCCCATCATGACCGAGACGAACCTCCAGGTCTGGCAACGACCTCGAGACCCCAACTGCCTCGCTCGGAGGTTCACTTGCGCTTACGCTCTCTCTCTCGCTGCGTATGTCCACGCGCACACTGTAGCTCGCAGTCCACGCACTCGCGACGGTGTGGCTGCTCTTCAACATCTACTTTAACTACGCCATGTGCGTCGCAACCGACCCAGTACGTCCTTTGCGTCGTCACATGGAGGCCTACTGCTCCTGCTGCGAGTGTCTCCACTGACGGACCCATGTCCCGACCTACGGCGGCGACTGGCACTGGCGATGGCGCTGCGAATGCGCAGGGCACAGTGCAGACGCCGTCGCGCCGCAAGGTCTTTTCAGACGACGACGTCGCGAGCGATGACAGCGACGACGACGACGACGACCGACATCAACAGCAGCAGTCGGACGACGAGGACGACGACGACGACGACGCGTCTCTGCTCCCGCGAGTACGCCGCAACGCACCAGTGACTGCTGGGATGACCAGTAGCAGCACTCGCAGCACGAGCGCACCTGGTCCGCGGCTCGAGATCCTAACGAACCCAGACCCGCGCCAGAGCATCAGTGTGACATACTGCCGCACGTGCCGCATCTTCCGCCCAGTGCGCGCGCACCACTGCAGCGTGTGCGACAAGTGCATCGACCACATGGACCACCACTGTCCGTGGGTGAACAACTGCATCGGCCGCGACAACTACCGCGTACGTAGTGCAGCAGGTGTCTGGGCGTTTGCCGAGGTGTCTCTCTTGTTCCGTTGCGCTCGTCGGACTCACGCGCGACTGCCATGGCGTGGTCTGTCTATCTATCTGTCGAGCGCAGTACTTTGTGAGCTTCCTGCTGTGGCTCGTTGTCGGCTGTGGTTACGCAGCGTGCATGGCGTTCCCAGCTGCGTACGGCGAGCTCTCACCTTCGCAGTTTGACAAGGTGCGTCAGTCTTTGCGCTCACGCAGTGGCTTGTTTGCTCAACGCCGCGCTCTCGACTCACGCGTCGACTCGTTGCTTTGGTCGCGAGGCGATAGCTCGTGAACCTCTTTAGCGTCTCGGTGCTCCAGCGCACGCACGTTGCGCCGGTCAAGTTCCTCCAGTTTGCGTTCTGCATCGCTGTCTCCGCTGGCATCGCAGTCTCGATCCTCGGCGGCTGGCACTTGTACCTCGTCGCAACCGCACAGGTCCGTCGGTTCCCTCGCCATCCGACGACAGTCATGAGGCGTCAGTGAACACAAGACAAGCCTTGCGTGTGAGTGAGGACTGACCTCTCTCTCTCTCTCCTGTGTGTACCTGACTGTGCCGCAGACATCGGTCGAGTACCAGATCAACCGATCGCGGCGCAATCGCCGCTTGCACGGCGGCAAAGCCGTGAGCCCGTACTCGGCTGGGAGCGCCCACGCGAACTGGGAGCTCGTGTTTGGTCCGTGCCAGTTCAAGCTCCTGTCGCTCTTGCCCAGCACTGCGCGCGCGCCACAAGTCACTAGCAGCAGCAGCAGCAGCAGCGCAATGAGCAAGTCGGAGCGAGTCGTCGACGCACACATGAGCGGCGCTGCATCGACTGCCACTTCGGCAGACGTCATGGTGTGAGACGACACCACACAGTGGCAGCAGACAACACGTAGCGGACGCTTGACGAATGTGACAACGACACTAGCAGCCGCTACGGTGGGATCGATCTCTATCTGTTCCGCCTCTTCGTCCTTCGCTATCGTCTGGAGCTCGAGCACGAACGAACGAACGAACGCGCAGCGCTGCCACGCCACTCTATCCCCAAGCACCAGGCGCCTACTGCCGGCGCTCAAACACGTACGTGCAGTACACGTCGCTCATCTCGTTGAAGTGGAGGTGGAAGAGCTCGACAGTTGCGTCGTCACCGACAAGCGGGTTCGTCTTGTACGACTCGGGCACGACCTGGACGTCGCAGACAAACCCGCGCGCTTGCATCGCCGCTGTGAACTCACTGAGCGAGTGGCGCGCCTGGGACGCCACGTGCACAAACTTGCCGCCGTCTTGCTTCACGAGCTTGTCGACGACGTTTGCGAGCACCGGCACGATCTCTTCGTGGTACACGAGGTCCGAGCCAATGAGCACGTCGAACGCACCTGCTGGCTGCGGCCACGTCTCGGGCTTTGCCCAGTCGATCGCTGCGACTTCGAGCGCGCGGCGACTCGCAACGGCACGCGCGCGGATCTCTTTGCACGCGGTCTTGTGCGTCTTCCAGGCTTTCTTCTGGCACGCGCGCGAGCAGTACTCGGTCGCGCGGCAGCCGCCGCACTTCATGAGCTTCCCTTCTGGGTTGTCGGCCGAGAAGCGCTGTGCGATGCCGCACTGCGCACATCCTACAGCCTTCGCTTCGTCGTCGCCGTTGTTGGTGTTGGCATTCGTCTTGTCTTCGCCCTCTGGCTCGCTCGCGCTCTTGTTGAGCGCAGCGTTGTGCTCCAAGTTGCGCAGCGTGTGGTCAAAGAGGTCCGAGAGCACGACGCGCGATGCGTTTGTGTACACGAACGACGCGAGGCCGCTCACGCCGCAGCCCGAGCCGAGCTCGCAGACCTGTTTGCCGGCAAAGTCGCTCGCGTGGTCGACGATCCAGCGACTCAGGAGCAGCGACGCCGACCAGATCGAGACGCCTGTGATGTCCTCCTCTGCTGTCGTCCCGAACGCGTCTTTGGTCCAGTCGAGTGCGAGCTCACGCGCACGGAGCACTGGCAACGCCGGGTCAAAGCGGAACTGGAGCACGGTCTCTTGAATGATCTTGGGCGACGCGCTGTCTTTCGTCTCGCTCTCGCCGTCGTCATCCTCGACTTCTTCTTCGCGGATGCTCGCGTTGTCCATCATTGAGCCGGCCACGAGGCGCTCTTCGGTCGCAGACTTGTGCTCGAGCAGCGCTGAGACTACAGCGCAGCACAAGGAGGAGCCGTAGGTCCTCGATCAGTCTGCAGGCTCTCGACTGACTAGAGAGCTAGCAGTGTCCTTGGACGCACCACTCGGCAAGCAGAATGCACTGACAACGTACGGATCGCCGGGTCGTCGCTCTGGAACGCCTCCGTGACGGAGCCGCGGCCAAAGCCGTTCTGCGCGAGCACATCGATGTCGGGGATGCCGTCGAGCAGGACTTTCACACACGCCAAGTGGCGGTTCTGCACTGCCCAGTCTGCTCAAGACGCAGCAGCGATGGCGATGCGCCATGCGTTAGTGCGCGTGTGTGTGGAAAGAGAACAGTGAGTGCGTGGAGGAGCAAGGTGGGGTTGAGACGACGTACGCAGCGGGTAGTTGCCGCTTGCGTTCTGGACATGGCGCGCGCCGTGCTCCACGAGCACTTTGACGCACTCGGCGTGGCCGTTCGCGCACGCTAGAGATGCAGAGAGAGAGAGAGAGAGAGAGAGCAAGCACAAGACGACGCGTGAGCAGTGAGTGATCGACAGCTCCACACACACACACACACGTCAAACGCGAAAGAGCTCACTCACCCATGTGCAGCGGCGTGTTCAGCGAGCCGTCCTGGACGTAGTTCACGAGCGCATCCTTTTCTTCAGGCATTGCAGCAGCACCCAGCAGCGCGCGGATCTCATCGTCGTCGCCGTAGCGCGCACTCGCGAGCACTTCCTGAGCTGTAGCGCTCATCGTGTCTGTGTGTGTGTCGATGGTCGATGGTTGTCTTTTGACAGGCGTTGAATGGCTGCATGCACGTCAGGGAGTTCGTCAAAACCATTCTAGTTTTGATTATATTCACTGTCGTATGGCTCGACAGTCATTTTGAACTATGTTTGCACTAGAAATACTGAGCATTTATCTTGAATTGGCTATGCTCCTGCTATTGCCTCCGTTGGCTGAGCTCTACCGTGAACTACGTAGTGATGAAATCAAGGTGAACCCATGCGAATCAAAGTCAACTAGCGCAACAACAATCAGCTACGTGGCAAGAGCGCTACCGAGCCAAGAGACCGCACGGGACGACAGCATGCAAGAGCTACAAGCGGCGCAACGCGCGTAAGAAAGCGACCCCAGCAACAGCACTGCCGAGCGATCTGCTGCTGACGCGCCAAACTCGCCGCTCGAGCAATTGCTCGCGGCGTGTGAAGTGGGCGACATCGCCGCTTCGCTTGACGTGCTAGCGTTGCCGTCGCGCGCCGACTTTGTGGACGCGATTGGCGCAAGCGGGGACACGCCTCTCATCGCCGCGTGCAGACACGGACACCTCGCGCTCGTGACGACACTGCTTCAGCACGGCGCGGACGTGAACGCCACAAAAGCGTTAGAAGCGACAGCACTGCACGTCGCGGCGCAGTTCGGCAACCAGGACATCGCGGAAGCGTTACTCGCGCATGGAGCGGACATGGATGCCGCAGATGTGAATGGCTGGACGCCTCTGCACGTCGCGGTTCGGCGCGATCACGCGAACGTCTTCGACATGCTCTTGGCACGCAATGCGAGCGGGGAGGCAGTGACGCGCGAAGGCTGGACGATCCTCCATCTCGCAGCTGCGAACGGCAGTCGCAACGTCTTGAATCAGTTGCTTGAGCGCGAGCTCGCGATCGACTCGCGCGCCTTCAATGGCGCGACACCGCTCTGGTCTGCGGCAAAGTTTGGTCACGTCGACATCGTGACGACGCTGTTGGCGCGCAACGCAAGCATTGAAGCGGCAAACGAGGATGGCTGCACGCCGCTCCACGTCGCTGCTGGCGACGGCCACCACGATGTTGTCACGACGCTGCTGGCGCGCGGAGCGAACATCGAAGCACTTGACGTCAATCGCATGACGCCACTGTGCTGGGCTGCCTACTATGGACGCACTGAAGCCGTGCGCGCGCTGATCGCACATGGCGCAGATGTCCACACCGCAAACACGAACGGCATTGCGCCGCTCATCGCCGCTGCCGACGAAGGTCACGCCGATGCTGTCGCAGCGCTGCTGCCGCACGTCTCGGACATTGATGCAACGAACGCAGACGGAATGACGTCGCTTCGATGCGCAGCGTTCAGGGGCCATGAAGCAATCGTGCTGCAGCTGCTGGAGCATGGTGCATTCGTGGATGCGGCTGACGTCTGCGCCGGCACGCCGCTGTTCTTTGCGTGTCAAGAAGGGCATGAAGCGATCGTCACTGCTCTGTTGGTGCACGGCGCAAACGTGGGCTTGGCGAGCGCAAATGGCGTCGCGCCACTCCATATCGCTGCGGCAAACGGGCATCGAGGCGTTGTGAGTCACTTGCTCGAGCATGGTGCAAGCGTCGATGTCGTGGATGGCGACGGGAAGACGCCGCTTCACTCGGCTGCGAACTTTGATCACCCGGACATCCTCGCAGCTATGCTGCCATTCGCAGCGAACGTGGATCCGAAAGACAAAGTCGGAATGACGCCACTCCACCACGCAGCAATGAACGGGCACGCTAAGGTCGCGAAGCTCCTGGCATCCGTTGCGACCGTGGATGCCGTTGACAGCATCGGGTTGACGCCGCTCCATACTGCGTGCAACTTTGGCCGGCTCGACGTCGCGATCGAGCTGTTGGAGCGAGGTGCGAATCTGAACGCGACCGATGCGAATGGCTTGACTCCGCTCCATGCTGCAGTTCAGGGCAGCTATCGCAGCATTGCAACGGAGCTGCTGCAGCGAGGCGCGGATGTGAGTGCAACGGATACGAACGGATGGACGCCGCTCCACTGCGCAAGCGATAGCGGCGATGTGGCAATCGTGACAGATGTCCTCGCGCATGGAGCGCTCGCAGACGCACGAACGGAGGATGGCATCACGCCTCTCCAAATCGCTGCTCAAAACGGCAACGCCGCAGTTGCGCAAGCACTGCTCGCGCACGGCGCAAGTGCCAACGCGAAGGCGTTGAGCGGCATCGCGCCTCTCGAGATCGCGGCGAACCAGGGCCATCTCGACGTCGTCGTGACGTTGCTTGCGCATGAGGCCGACCCAAATGCACCGGACAGCGATGGCTTCACGGCTCTCCACCAGGCGTCTCTGGCGAACCACGACACAGTTGTCGCTCGTCTCTTGGCCGCTGGCGCAGCTGTTGATGCTGCAACTGCAGAGGGAGCGACCGCGCTCTTCCTGGCTGCATTCAACGGACACAAGAATGCCGTGCAGACGCTCTTGGCGCATGACGCCGACTTGCGTCCTGCACATGCTCGATATGGCACTCCACTTCATGGTGCATGCAGCCGAGGCCATGCAGACATCGTGTCAGTGCTCCTCGACGAGTGCGCACGGCGGAACTCGAGCCGTGCTGATCCCGGCGTGACGTTTGATGACGCTGCAGTCAACGTCGACAATGGCGTGAGTGCAAGCGATAGCCGTCACTCGGCCCCGAACGACTGCGGAGTCGGCTCTCACGACACGGACGACAAGGCAGTCGCTAGTCCGTCAGCGCAAAGCCGCCCATTCCTGGACATAGTCAACGCAATCGGCGACACGCCGCTGCTCATTGCTGCCAAGTGTGGGCACTTTGACTTGGTGCGCACGTTGATCAACGTTGGCGCATCGACAGCCGCACGTTCGCGCGACTGCGGCACGGTGTTGGTGGCGGCTGCGCAGTTCCGGAACTTGAAGATCGTGTCGGAGCTCTTTGCTCTCGGCTTGCTGGCACCAGTGGCCAGAACCGAAGGCGACCACACGTCGCTGCTCCTTGCAACGCTGCAAGCGATGATCGAGTTTGCCGGGAAAACGCACGAGTTCCAAGTGATGTGGATGCGCGTCGTCGACCGACTGAGCGAGCTGCACGACGTGCTTGCGTCTTCTCCAGACGCGACGCATGAGAGCGCGTTCCAGTTCGTCATGGTCATGTTCCATTTCATTCGGATCAGCGCTGCGTGCTCGACTCGGAGCATCTTCACTCGTCTCGTCGCGTGCCAAGCTGTCACAGCAAAGTTCCGCGACTGCCATACCGAACTGTCGTTCTTGGAGCAGTCGCTGCGTCTCGGATCCGAAGCCCAGGCGCTCGTTGACTGGAACGAGCAGTGCCACAACGATGAGATCGAGCTGCTGCGCTGCTTTCGCGCCGCGATCGAGGAACCGGACGCATCGGCTTGGGGTCTACAAGCTGAACGCGAGCATGTCGCCGCCGTGTCGCTGCTCCAGCACAAACTCCACGTCCAGCGCAGCACGTGCAGTACCGAGCTGCTCGAGCTCTTGGAGCTCTCTCTCCAGCAACTGCAGGACACACCAAGCGCACAGTCTTCGGTGCCGTGGTGGTTCATCCCGCCGTACGAGCTGGACATCAACATCCTTGTCAGCGACAGCTTGCTGAACGATGACGCCGCACCTCCATCGACTGTGCAAGGAAAGTGGTTGAGCTCCGTCATCATGGTGAGTCAGTACAAGATGGAGCGCGAGGCGTTCACTGACGCCGTTGAGCGCTGCTTCCACTTGAGTCACCCGAATGTGGTCAAGGTGTTTGGAGCGTCGCATCTCAACGTGCCGTTCGTCGCAGTGTACGAATGTGCGTCAAGCACACACTTGCGCGAGTACTTGATGCGCGACGAGAACAAGCACACGCGGTGGCAGAAGGTCCTCGAAGTAGCGCTTGGTCTCAAGTACTTGCTCGAGCGCGGAGTTGCGATCAAGCAGCTTCGGTGCGAAGACATCTGGGTCGGCATGGACGGCGTCGCGAAGATCAACGCACTTGGCTGCCTCGTTTCGCCAGATCTATCGGGAAGTGACTCGCGCGAACTCGCGCGCTGGCAAGCGCCAGAGATCATCCGCGGCGATGCGCCGACGATGGCGTCCTGTGTGTACTCGCTCAGCATGTGCATCCTGGAGGTCTTCACAGGCAAAGACCCGTGGCGAAGCGATGGCTTTGACGGCATCTTCGATCCAACGGCACCTTTACGAGCCTACCGACCGACAACCTTCGAAGGCTTGTCTGAGGCGCAAAGGTACTTGGTTACTCGAATGTGGCTCACTGATCCAGCGAAGAGACGGACGATCGCAAGTGTGATCCTCGAGCTGAAGCAGTTTGCTGACAAGCACGACGCGGAGCAGAAGCAGCAGGCTAGAGGCAAAGACGCCACGGCGCTGTCACAGCTGGGCAGAGGCTCGCCCGCGCTCGACAGCTTCGAGTTCTACGAACTAAGTGCGACGCTCCCGACGTTCCTCGAGCGCCTCGAGCGAAAGTGCAATCGGTGTCGCGAGTCAACTGACGCAGCGCTGCACATTGTCCAGCGCATGCATCCGACATCTACGCGTTCGCGATGCTGATCATCGAGGCTGTGACGGGCGAGCCGCCATGGGGTCGCTCGACGATCGACCCGGTCGTGAAGTTTCGCGTGAAGAAAGGCACGTTGCCGCCCCGGCCAGCGAGTCTGAGTGCTCAGCAGTGGCGGCTGATCCAGATAATGTGTGTCGCTGATCCTGCACAACGCGTGACGATCGCGTTCGTTGTTGACAAGCTGTACGAGTTGTGGCAGCAGCAGGAGGCGACCGAGAAGATGCAAGCAGTGAGTATCGACAACCAAGTTGCGCCGTAGTAGACAGCTGAAGGCAAGAGCGAACCCCAAGGCGAAAGCGTCACATAGTGTCGATGTTCATACTGCTGTCGAAAGCCTGTCTACTACATACTACCAACCCGTGCTTCAGGACCCGTCGTCTGCATCTGCGTCCTTCGTCTGCTCTTCAGACTGCTCTCGCATCAAATCCCATCCGACGCAGATCGCCAAGCCAGCGGCGTAGTACGCTGGCATGGTCACTGCTCCTCTTGCCATTGCGCGAGGACCGTCGGCGAGGTTCACAGCCACGCCAATGAGCGACGATGCGAGAAGCGATGCAGTGAGCTGGTGATCCTCGTCGGCGAGCGAGCGTGCTCCTTTGTACGTGTAATGGAGACCAGCGACTATTGCGACCCACACTGGCGCGCTCAGAACTGCTGGCAGCAGCGCGCGCTGGAATCGGCGAGGACCTGGCGCTTCCATCGTGTACACCTCGCGAAAGATGTACGCCGAGCCGATAGGCACTGCAAGCGCGAACCGGAGCTTGTTTTCGTCGTACACGCTTGCTGCTTCGTTGCGAATGGAGCTTGTCCACTGTGCGACTGGGAATATGGACAAGCGAGTCGATTGATGAGCATCGGAGCTCGTTGAGGTAGTGGCATTGATGTTGTTGTCGCTGTTGTTGTCACTGTTGCTATCGTGAGGCGGGGCACTTG
>JAASFT010001048.1:0-10329 GCA_023333885.1 Globisporangium parvum
AGCCATCGCAAACACGAGTGGAGACTATTGTGAAGCGCACCGCGTCGAGGTCGACGACGAGACACGGCGTCTCGACGCTCTCGAGGAGCTCGCCGACGATTGCAGGACGGCGGCGCGAGAGCGCAGCGCTGCGGCTCGCGCTCGAGGTAAACAGCCGGCGAGCGATCCCGCTCGAGTTGACTGCGAGCGTCGCAGCAGCAGCGCCAGCGAGCGCTGCAAGCGCTGCAGTCGGAGCAGCAGAGCTGCCACTTGCGCGCCACATCCTACTGCTTGTACTCGTGCTCGTGTCGTTGGCTGCTCGCTTGAAGATTGGAAGAGCGAGCGGTGTTGGAGCGGCCCTCTTTATCGACGATGCTCAGTGGTTCTAAACAGGTTTTGTATGCACCAGAGACTGCCTGTCCTCAATGCCTTCCAGAGGCTTCACAGCTCGTCCTTTGCTTCCGTGCGCGCGAGCTGCTCCCAGCGCGCGTCGAGGATGCGCGTGATCGCGTCGCGGAGCTCGCGTGACATCTCGTGCGCAGTCAAGAGCGTGCGCAGCTGCGACGACGTCATCGCATGGAGATCCGTGAGCGTGAGCTTCTTCGTGGGCTTTGGCGGCGCAGCCATTGCCGTACGCTCTTGGTGTTGAGCTCCCTTGGTCTCCGTCTCACGGAGCGTCTCGTCACCCGACTCGCTGAGCCACTGCTGGAAGAGCGCGCGGCGCTTGCGGCGACGCTCTTCGACCATGTCGATCCAGAACGCCTCGATCGCGTCCTCTCGCATGACGGGGAACTCGTTGATCGCAATGCTCCGCGTCGTGTCGTTCCGTCCTGCTGGTGGTCGTGCTGTCTGGCGATCGGCTGGCGCCGGAGGCTTCGCTTCGAGGTAGATGAGTGCAAAGTCCTCTTCGCGCTGCGTGCTTTCAAAGTACGGCGACTCGAGCGCGACGTTGAGGTGGATCATGTAGTGGAAGTCGCCGACTTCAGCGGCTGCGTCGTGGATCTTGGCGAGCGCGAGCGATCGGTAGACGCCCGAGTCCGAGAGCGTCTGGAGCTCTTGGAGTGCAAACTAGGACGCGTGTTCGCGGTGTGCGGAGCAACACACTGGCCGTCAGGCTACGACAGCGAGCTTACCATTCACGTGAAGCAGATGCAGACTCATGCGCACACAGACCTCAGCAGCAGCTTGCACGACTGGATCGGTTAGTTCTTTTGCCGATCGTGTGGACGTCGCGAAGAACGCACGACGGTCGTACTCGTCAATGATGATCGAGTGCGCAGCACTGCAGCTGCACACGCACAACGCTATTGCAGTCGCGACTACAAGCGCAAGCGTGTGTTTCATGGCGTCTGCTTTCAGTCTGTCGCACGACGAGCGAGGGAGCGATGACGAGCTTGGAGCTTGGAGCCTGGAGCTTGGAGCTTGAAGCTTGGATGTGCGCACCTGAAGCGCATCAAGGCCTGTGCGTCGCTTGACAAGCGACGATCTTTCGCTCGTTTACCTCATTTTCATCACCATCGAGTTTGCGCATCAGATAGATATCTTGATATTCGTATACAGTAGTCGAATGGATGCGAGGCGAGCCAGGCGAGCCCTCGCAAGCCGCTCGCAGGGCCATCAAGCCGGTCAAGCCGACGTCGTGAGCCGAAGCGCAAGCCGAAGCGCAAGCCGACGATGTCCAAGACTAGCGGCAATGCGCGCGCTGTCCGTGAGGCTCCTGCTCTACGCGACGCGCAGGCACCTGCGATGCGGAGTGTCTTATCGCCAGACGAGCGCTTGAAGAAGAGCGCTGCGTACCAGCACACGACGTTCTTTCGCATCGGGCTCGACCATGGCAAGCAGTACCAGAAGCGCATCTGCAGCTACTGCACGGCCGTGTTCTCGTTCAAAGGCGGCACTACGAGCGCAGCGCTGCGACACCTCAAGACTGCGCACCCAGAGCGGCTCCAGCCCTCGCGTGCAAGTGCTGGCGTTGGTACTAAAGCTGCTGCGTCAGCAGACCCCCCACCAGCGCTCCCGCAGCCACACCACTCGGACACGCGGACTGTCCAGAGCAGCAGTGACAAGACAGCCGCGTCACCTCGAACTGCAGCTACGCTGCAGCCTGCGAGCGATCAGGCAGTTGTACTAGCGAGCGTGGCAACGGACGCGCCACAGCCGGCTGCTGTTGCGGAGCTGAGCAGCAGTAGCACCGCAGCGAGTCCTAGCACTCCAAGACTGCTGCTCACGCCAGTGCTCCAAGTGCCTAGCAGCGCTACTGACGCTGCGATCGGCACTGCTGAAGCTTCAAGCGCTGCGGTCGAAGCGCTGGCGTCAGAGCCCATCCAGCAGCAGCAGCCGCACCCACAAGCGTCCAGTACGCGCAAGCGCCAACGCAGCGACCCAGACAACGACGCGAGTCTCGCACCTGGGAGCACGAGCCCCACCTCCTCTGCTCCAGCCACTGCTGCTGCTGTCGCACCAGTCGACAGCAAGGCCATTGCGGACGCGTCACTGCCGCCAGCAGTGCTCACGTCGAGCCAGACGGCGATCACGCACTTCCTGCAGCACTACAAAGAGCTGCTGGCGCCACCGAGTCGCCTCCGCTTCGTCAAGCACCTCACGCACCACGTGAGCGAAGCCGAGATGTACAACGTCCTGGACGAAGCCACGCAGCTGGAGTTCATCAGAGAGTTTGCAGACCCGAGCACGGCGACCTGAGCCAAGTCTGGGACGCTCGTCCGTCCGTCTGCTGCTGTCGACAGCAGAGTCCTAGGTCGCGAGTGCCTAGCGGCGAGTACAGTTGGCTTTCTTACACGGTCGGTGCCATGGAGACGTCGTTGCCATTGCTGCTGCTACTGCTGTCGCCTGCTATCGCTGACAGTGCGCTGGACTGTGGCGCGAGCACGCTACGCGCAGTCTTGACCATCGCGTCGCACCAGCCGTCGATGCGCTCGCGGAGCTCGTGCAGCTCCTGCGGCGGCACTTGCACGTCTGTGCGGCGCAGCGCCATCTGCACTGTGCGCTTGAGCACTACGACCATCTCGCTGCCTTCCGCGTCGATCGCTTGGCGAGCGTCAGCCATGGCCAGCGCCGAGTCGATGACCTCGTGAGCTCGTCGCCTTCGTGGCTCGAGCGACAGCGTCATCGCTGCAGTGATGTCGTTGCGCAGACGCGTCGTTGGCGCGTACGGATACAGCGCGTCGTCGCTGACAAAGTTCGCGACGATCACGCCGACGTCGCCGCCTCCAGCGCCAGGGACGTGACTATCGCCAGCGCCAAAGAGTTCGCAGAAGAGCGCCGAGTTCGTCTCGACTTGGACGTCGCCGAGGACGTTGGAGAGGAGGCGGTTCTGCGAGATGCCGTCGCGCCGCGCGCCTTCGTTCTGCCGCACGGTCACGTCGCCAAGGACCTCCGTCACGCTGATCTCCATGTTGAACAGATAGAAGAGCAAGGCGTCAAAGACGCTCTGGACGCTCGTGACGCCGTCGAATGGCACAATGTCGAGGTGGAGCGAGCAGAGGTCGCCGTTCGAGGTCACAAAGCGCGCGTGCTCCATGTGCGGCGTGCATGGGTCGAGGCACCGCGTGCGCTCTGCGATGTACTGCTGAGCGCCTTGGAGCTTGGCGTCTTTGATTGCGAGGAGCGTCGCGTGGCGCTCGAGCCAGTCGGCTCCGAGGCGAATGACGGAGGCGAACGGCAGTGTGCTCGGGTGTGACTGCGTCTGCTCGATTGGAGAAGACGTGGAGAGTGGAGAGTGAGTGGCAGTCAGGCGTCAAGAGCATGAGCGTCCAAGAGAGGGGGTGGCAATAGGGCAGTCGGACGCACCATCTGCGCTCCGATCGCGGACTGGACGCTTGCGAGTGCGAGCTGCTGCTCGCGGATCACGTTGCGCAGCGTGTTGGTCTCGGCGACTTGGCGCGCGAGTGTCTCCTGCTGCTCGAGCGCCATGCGCTGCGGCGTGGTGCTCAAGTCCGCAGAGAGACGCGCCATCTGCGACTGCAAGAGCTGCAGCTGGAGCTGCAGTGCGAGCTTCTCTTCCTGTCTCGAGAGCGAATGCGACTCTGCCATGTCAGTGCGCTGCGTGCGTTGGGACGTGCTCACGTATGCTTGGACAATAGACGCACCTTGCGGACGCAGTACGACGGCTTCCCAGTCCGCCGCACGCGCTTCTTGCGTCCGGATGCAGTCCGAAGCTGCGTCTGTTGCCTGTCATGGGAGTCGCTGAGACTCGGTCGCTGCTGTGAGGTGCTGAGGAGCATCGCCGCCTGTGCCTCAAACGCTTGGAAGTCCATGTCCTGCTTCTGAGCTGGCGAGTCGACGATGAGTGGTGCAGTGTGTACGCACTGGTGCGATTGCGTCTACGAGCGACTTTGCGACTGGAGCTGCTCCTGGTGCTGCTCGCGCGCCATCGCGGAGCTGCTCGTCGTCAGACAGCTCGACCATCAATGCGCTTGAAGTCGCTCAGACGGAATTGTGCTAATTCGCTGCGAAATGCACTAAAAACGACTGAGTTCGACTAAAACGGACGACTAGCGCCAACTAAATCGTGAATACTGACCGCAGCGCCTGACCCGCCTCGTGCTGCCTGACCTCCGCGCACTCAGACGCGCATCCAACAAGGACGAACGCTCCAGCTCAGCTCCAGCTCAGCTCCAGCTCAGGTCCGCTCAGGTCCGCTCAGCTCCAGCTCAGCTCCAACTCAGCTCCAGCTCAGCTCCAACTCAGCTCAGCTCCAGCTCCAACTCACTCGCTTGCGCTGCGCAGACGCTGGACGACGTCGTAGACTGCGCGCAGGATCTCTTTCGAGCACATGTCGGCGACGACGACAGTGTTGTCGAGCACGTCTTGCGGCACGAAGCGCTCGGAGCAGTGGAGGCGAGAAGCGTACGCGCGCGTGATGGCGACGTCCACGTGCTCCTCCTGAGCACCATCGCAGTTGCTGTCGTCGGTATCGCGCACGTGGGTGACAGTGCGTGGGATCGTATGGACGAGGAGCGCGGCAGTGAGGTCCTGACGCACTCGCTCGGTCGGGTCGTACGGATGCAGCGCGTCGCACTCGACCGAGTTGACTGCGATGACTGCGGCGTCTTGTCCCGACTCGCCCACCGCGCCGCTCGCGCTGCAGCGACCTGCAATGACGCAGTTCGTCTCGATCTGCACGCCGCTCTTGGTCGTGCGCAGGAGCCGCTGCGTCGTCACGTCCGGACGGCCATTGCCAGTGCCACTCTCGCCATCACTGACACTGCTGCTGCTGCTGCTGCCTTCGCACACGACGAGCTCGCCCGACGACTCGGTGAGACTCAGGTCCATGTTGACGAAGAAGAACCGCAGCGCGTCGTACACGCGCTGGACGCTCGCGCGCACGCCGACAAGCGGCATCACCTCGAGCACGTGGACGACAAAGTCGCCGTCCGTCGTCGCTTTCTCGAGCGACGTGTACTTGGTCGCGAGGTCGAGACACTGCGCGCGCGTGCGGAGGTACGTCTCGGCGTCGCGCAGCATCGGGTCGTAGAGCGCGCTGAGAGCTGCGCGGCGCGCTTGGTCGTCGCGACTGAGGTGGATGGAGCGCTCGAGCGCACTTGGCTGCGTCATCTGTGTGTCATCGCCGCAGTCACAGCCAGACAGACAGACAGGAGCAGTGCCACACCAAGCAAGTCGCACCAAAGCACGTGTGAGCGAGCAGTCTCTGCGAGCCACTCTCTCTCTCATCCTCACTGCATCGCCATCCTCAGTCAAGACCGCGACGACAGAACGATGGGCGAGACGACAGTACCGCAAAGCGTGTGAGCGCAGACTGCGTGCCTGCGAGCTGGAGCTGCTGGCTCTGCATCGCACTGCGCAGCACCTCGTTCTCGCGCTGGAGCCGCGCGAGCACGCGTGCAGCCGACGTGTTCGCAGGCATGTGCTGCAGAAACGCTGCGTGGGCTTCCAGCGCTTTCGCTTCTTGAACGAGCTGCGCTCGCTCTGCCTACGATGTGTTTGTGTGTTTGTGTGTGTGCACATCGGCACAATGCGCAGTCAATGGCAATGGCAATGGCAATGGCAATGACATGTGCTGCTGATGGTGCGAGGCTCATGAGAGCACACAAAACAGTCCATGACAACTCACGGAGTCTCGCACCTTTTGCAGCGCGTACCAGCGCGCACGAGGCTTGCGTTGTGCATCGTCGCTTGCGGCAGCGATACGGCGCTTGCGAGTGCTAGCGGCATCAGTTGCTCCTGCTGCTCTCGCTGCTGCGACGGCTGGACTCGATCCGCTGTCCGACGCAGCCGACTCGCTCGTCGTCGAGCGCTCTTCAGACACCGTCGACATGCTCGGAGCAACAGATGACACTTGCGAGTTGCGAGTCAAACAGCTCATTTGCGTTTGCCACACCACGTTTGCGACAACGAGCTGATTGTGAACACAGTCGAGCTCATTCAATCTCGTTGTAGCGCTCGTTCTTGCTCCTCCTTCACTGGCACTGCGCTCGCTTCGTGCTCATGACGACGACTCCGATCCTGCTCCTGCTACTCCTGCGTCTCGTCAGACATACACACACGTCATTGGAGCTAATGGCGCTATCGAGCCTCAAGCCTTAGACTACCAGTTGTCGTCACTCGTTTGTGCGGCTGCAGCAAAGAGTGGGTGGTACTTAAAAGCTTGTGCATTTGAGGTGAAAGTCTAGTTGAGGCTCAAAAGTGCTGAATGGTCTTTTGTGATGTCAGATGTCCATGAGCGACTGTGCACTAGTGCTGAAAAGCAAGTGTGAACATTCACCCTGACTAATCTGACGTTTCCAAGACACTGCTGCGACGTGTGCTCGCTAGTGTGCGAGAGCGCGCATCGAGTGCCTTGTGACTCAGCGAGGGAGAGGAGTGTGCGAGTCCAGCGCACGACAATCGAGAGCAAACGTGCAGGTGGATTATGAATGAGAGTTCACGCGACTCTTCAAGGTTGTTCCGAGCACGCATGCTCGACTCGCAGCATAAGCGAGCTCGCTACAGTTGAAATCACGCTCGTCGCCGTCTACGAACCTTACTCGCCAAAACCAAGCCGCCGTGCTGCTCGCGAACAGAGCACACCTGCCCTGCGAATGACTCTGTGAGTAGCACACCCGCGTCGTCAACGCTGATATCGGTGACCACCAGTCACCGCAGAGACGCCCCTGGGTGTCTTGTGAATGTAGCGACGAGATTGGAGATTTTGTAGTGGTCGTCGGTGGCAGCGTCGAGCGCATTTCGACGTCGTGGCGGACGACTGCGGCCACATACTGGGAGGCTGGATGACATCACGTCGAGGTCGTACAGACCGAGGAGCAAAAGTGAACAGAGGAAATGCGCGCACATCCATCCGCTCACCATGAAGCACTTGCATGTGCACGCGAAGTGCTCGCGGAGAGTTGCAATCAGTGGCGATGGTGCCACATGAGACATGTGAAATGGAGTAGCGAAAGCGCCAAGGAGATTAGATGGACGAACTTCGCGAGAGCGCAACAACGGAGCTTCATCAAATCGTGTGAGAGAGCCGATGTCGGCTGTCGTCACTCAGATGGCGTGCAGTGTGAGTGAAGAACGAGTCCCGTGCGAGGACCTAGAAAGCTCTTTCATGAACCTGGCTGGCAGAATCGTAGTGGATCAGTGCTTTACAAGTGCGAGGCATACGCGGGCGGAATGAGACGCACCGAGCAGTTCTCGCCTTGGTCACCTGCTGCGCAACAACATTGCCTTCACACACGAACGATGCTCTGCTGTTGAAGATGGATGTGCACGGAACAGCTTGAGACGACCCACGACAGATCAACCGGTAGTTGGGCTCAAGGTGCAGCCGAAAAAGTGTGCTGATCGCACTGAACCGCAACGTCCGTCAACATCAACACCACGGCATCCCAGTGCTGCAGCACGGTCGTATAACACGCAATCTCGGCGCGCAGATCGGCTTCAACCAGCACGAAGCAGATGACGAGTCTTGGCGACTGCGACTGGCAAGCCTGCGAGTCCGACTAGCAACAGCAACACGCGTGGCGACGAGTGTGATCGGCCGGATCAAAGTCATGAACGCAATCGCAGTCCCAGCGATCCTCTTCACGGCTCAGTTCGCGAAACCGTCGCACGAGACCATGTCGGCATTGGAGAACCTGCAAAAGAACTACATCTGGCACTCTCGGCTCTCAACCGCATCGTGCCGGCACAAGATGGCACCCAGTCTCGTCTTCGCACCGATTGCGAACGGTGGGCTGGGCCTGCAATCCATCCCAGGCAATGCGACGGGCAACCCAATGGCTCCTCGCGCCGCACACTATGCACAAGGACTGCTGGACCAAGATGGTCAGTGTCGCGGCAGACGGACAATGGGCATCACCGACGGTCCAACCGTGCTCGGCGGAGACGAACAACAGAAGCAGGCGGCTGCGAGGGGCGACGATGTACTGCGCCGGTAAGGAACATCTTTGTGAAGCGCTCGTCGCGGATGAGGACCGCCCGAGTGACTGGAGAACGCGCACACGACAGGCCATTGTCAACGCCACGGCGCAGGCTCAGCTATCATGGAGCGCAGACGGCGTGGCGACACTCCATCTGGACGCTGACACACACCACCCCAACACGGCGGTGTCACAAGAGGTGCGCAACTTTTGGCCGACATCCCAATGGTCGCGGAACGAGTGGGTAGTGGACGACCAAGGCCGGCCACTGCGACAAGAAGCACTCAGCTTCCTCTCCAACGCGACCGTACAAGATTTCTGCATCAAGAGAACATCCGTGAACACCCACGACTTTCGACCCCCGTTGCTGGCAAAGCACTGGACAGCGCGCAGAATAGAGCTGCTCAGGCGTTAGTGCTGCGCTGTAACGGGGTACACAAGCTGTGGTTATGTGACAATAACCCAGCTTTGCGGAATTACAATTCACGCACTTATTTTAAGACCGGCCTTCATTGACGGCGACTCTAATTGGTAGATATCCTAGAATATTTGCCAATCAGTGAACTCGGACTCTCAGAGCCAACCACATTTTAGTTGACTTAGATTTAGTATTGCATACTTAGATCTAAGGGCTCACACCAAAGGGTGGAGCCGCACTTCCGACTCAAATGATCAGTTACACTTTTGAGCACTCAAACTCAGTGTCTTGTTTGCTTTCCGTCGTTACGACTGGAATCCTTGCGGAAGGTGTCTACACACGCTTCCTCGCAAAGGTGCTGCGTAACTCGGACACGTCCGGTTACATGTGCTCTCCGCGGCTTGCGGTAGGGGAGGCGCTGGCGGTCTCATCGGAGCTAACCCTGCGCTCGCAACCGCCTCTGCGACAGACGTACGTCTGGGTCACCAACGGACGAGGAGAGGTGATCGGCGCGCCGCCAACTGCTGGTAGCTTCATCGATCTAGTGCGTGACAACACTGGCTTCGGATGGAGAATCACAGCAACAAGCGATGACGCGCCAACGAAGGCGGACGCCAAAGCGCTGACCGACCACACCAAGCACAACGGACTCGTCTTCGAAGCGCACCCAAAGCACACATCGTTCCCATGGCGAGTGGATCGCAACGTAGCGATGAGCAACGGGTTCCGCGCACTCGACGTTCATAGAAAGCGCTCGCTTCGTGCAGCACGCCCGACAAGGTGCTCCAACGCATGACTCAGGCAGCAGCAACAGCGGAGTGGGGTCGGCAACTGCGACGACAGTCCGTGCGACGAGTATGGGCGACCAACCGCTGCGTAACGCAGTACCAAGCTTGGACATGGTACAGAGTATCCATGCAGCTCCTCAATCTCTTCTACGGCGGGCGCCAGTACGACAACGCATGCCGCATTGACCGAACGTGTCGAGTGCCAGAGACTACGGCACACATACTTTGGGAGTGCACGAGAGCGAGGGCAGCGTGGACGTGGGTGGCGCAGTGGTGGTCAGGCGCAATCCTCTCGGTACAAGAAGCCGTCCAGTGGCGCTCGCGAGCGCTGAACAACATCGCGACGCGAACGGAGTTGCCACCAGGTGCGCCAGTGCTCCTGGAAATCCAAGTGCAGTTCGAGGTCTACACAGCAGATCACGAAGCGGCGATGCAGACAATCTGGTTCTCAACCGTGACAGCAGTGGTAGCGTTGCTGTGGCGTCAACGAAACCAGACCGTCTTCAACGACGCGACCACAACGCCCGCGGAAACGGCGGCGGCCATACGCGGCGCATGTCTGCGGCGACTGCACGCGCTGAGCAACGCAATGGCGAGAACAAGGCAGCACCGAATCCGTGGCATTTGCATCTCGCAATGCACCAGCGCCCTAGAACTCACAACACCAGCGACCAACGAGACAGTGGAGCGCGAAGCAAGCCTCCACTTTGACGGCGGTGCACGCGGCAACCCCGGTCCTGGGGGAAGCGGATGGGTGCTC
>JAASFT010000105.1:0-40757 GCA_023333885.1 Globisporangium parvum
CCCCCCCCCCCCCCCCCCCCCCCCCCCCCCCCCCCCCCCCCCCCCCCCCCCCCCCCCCCCCCCCCCCCCCCCCCCCCCCCCCCCCCCCCCCCCCCCGTCTGCCAAGCAATCTGAAGATGACAATGGACGCGCGCACGCTGTGCTGCTGCTGCTGTGTGCTTGCTTCGCCTGCCGCGCGAACTCCTCAGCGAGCGAGTGAGCGAGCGGGCCGAGAGCAAGGGAGCTCGTAAAGTACGCGCTTGCCGGACTGGTGGAACGATAACGCACTTTGCGCGATCGAGCTGACTCTTTGCTCTGGCACTGCACAACTGCGCCAAAACAGGTGTGCACTGGCATACGGAAAGCAAGTACGATCCGCACAACATGTTGAGGGACTCGGTGATCCGTGTCTCGTTTGACAGACAGGGCGGGACTTGGCGCTCGCAGAGCCACGCAAATCTCCGCGGCTCTGTTCGACTGACGCACGCAGGTGTGGCACACACTCGGCTCGAGGCGGTCGAAATAAAATCGAAGCGAGCGAGCCTCGCGCATTTCGCACATTCCGTCGCGGCGCTCGTTGATGCGCGCGTTGCGCGAAGTGAGGCGCGGACGTTTGACTTGAAAATTGCCAAAACCGGAGCGCCAATGCTTCTCTTCGCCTTGGCTTGCGTTCGCGTGATACCGTGTTCTGCGTCTCGAGCCAGCGCACCGCCGGCCTCTGCCAATTTGCCTCCAAACTGAAGCTGCTCGACGATCGACCTCGCCACTTCACTCGGATGCACGGTGAGACCGAGGGACCGGACCGGACCGAGCAGCACCTGGTCGCGCGCACCGGCTGGTGGCTGGATCGTGCATCGCGCGCGAGCTCGAGGCGGATGCGTTTGGTTGTTTGTTTGCTGGTTGTCTGTCTGTCGGTCGGTCGGTCTGTTTGTCTTCCAAGCGCTAGTCTTTGGACTACGCTAACTGCGCTAACCGACTGACTGACTGTCTCCGGATCCTCGCTCACTCGCTTCGCTTTGCGTGATCCGATGCGAGGTCGCCTCAAGCCGCAAGCCTCAAGCCTCAAACAACCGCGACAGTGGCTGCTCCTACGCCGTGTCCGGTCTCTGGTCGAGGCCGCGGCCGTGGCGTCCGTCAGTGCGCGCACAGGTTTCCGAGCGCGACGTGGCAGTCCACGCCACCGCCACCGCCAGCCACAGATCACCAAACGGTCTTCTTCTGCTTCTGTAGCAGAAGCAAGAGCAGCAAGAGCAGCCCTCCACCACCGCCGCCGCCGTGGTCGCTTGTCACGTTACTTTCCTTTTCGGCCAGCGCCGCGCAGATCGATCCGTCGATCCATCCATCCATCCAAGACCGACGACCTGTCCGTCCATCGGGACTGGCAATCTGTCTGCTGCCAACCACAAGGAACGTCTCCCTCGCTGCACGCTGCTCGCTGCTCGCTGCTGTCTGTGACGGACCGACTGACTCCACGGTACGGCACTTGCACCATCAGACGACGACCAAACCACGTCCAGTACATTCACCACCATACTCACGCTATTGTCTCGAATCTCACAGACCGCGCCACTCGCACTCGCGCTCGCACGCACACACACTTCACGAGCGATTGCCATTGGCTCCATGACCCGCGTCGCGTCCAAGCGTCCTCGCCCCGACTCCTTCGCCCACCCGCCATTCACGTGCTGTGCAATGTCGCTGCCACCAGCATCCTCCGCACCGCCTGCAGCAGCAGCAACAACCTCAGCGCCACGTGCTGCGCTCGCTGCTGACGTCGTGCACCAGTACGTCGTCACCGCCATGTCTGCAGTCCTTGTCCACATGCTCTTGCGGCCAGCAGTGACTGCGGATTTCGGTGGGGCACGCAGTGGCGCTGACGTCACAGACGACGGCCCGCAGCACCGTCACCACAACAAGCAGCAGCAGCGCGAGAGCGCGCACGCCTACAGCTCAATGAACGCAACTGACGGCAGTAGCAGCAGCAGCAGCAGCGCGCCGAGCCGCGGGAGCGACAGCATCCACCAAACCGGCACCAAGTACCGGTCGAACAACGCTGGTGACGGCCCGGAGAAGACGCGCGACCGCAAGAGCTGGTTCCCGCGCTTCAAGTCGAATTGGCTCGGGACGTACCGGTCCAAGCAGATGTTCCACTGCTGCGAGTGTGCTGTCGTGGACGCGCAGAGCGCGCGGTACAAGGGATCGGAGGGGAAGCACTGCGCCTGTGGACAAGACCAGTGGCACTTGGCCAAGACGATCGAAGAGGCCGAGTACAACCGCCGCATGGAGATCAGCAAAGCGCTCGGCGGCTTGCGCTACGACGAAGCACTCGAGCGTCTCAAAGCCATGGGCACGTCCGAGCACGACCTCAAGCGCCTGCGCTGCGAGAGCGACGAAGCCTCGGTCTCGAGCTCGTGCTCGAGCGCCGACGACCACGGCGACAGCAGCAGCACGGACGGCGCAGCGCCGCACGCGAGCAAGCGCATCAAGAACGAGCCGAACGCGAGCGAGCGCGGTCCGACGCTGCCGTCACCAGCGACGCGCGCATACGGCAGCCAGCTCCGCCGGACGTCGTCCGCTGGGTCGTCGAGCTTTGGCTTGGAGCCGTTGTCGGCGCTCCCGAGCGCGACGAGCTCGCTCACAGCCGAGCTGCTCCAGAAGATCAACCACTCGTACAGCTCGGGGCTGTACACGCCGCTCGGAGGCGACTACACCGGCGGTCCTGCAGCGTACGACCATCTCGTGCCTCCGTCGTTCGCTGACGAAGAGGGCTTTGGCGAGCTCCTGCAGGGCTTCCTCGAAGACGACCCGCGCAGCAGCGGGTACCCGAGCTACCAGCAGCACCTGCAACAGCAGCAGCACAGTGCACGGTACACATCTGCGCCACTGTCTGCACGACCAGCGTCGCACTACAGCAGCAGCAGTAGCAGCAGCTACCACACTCCATTTCTCCCCGGATCTATCGCCTCGAGCGACCAGCTGCTCCAGCAGCAGCAGCAGCAGCGGTACCCCCAAGCGCCATCGACTCTGCCGCCGCCACCGCTCGGCGACGTGGACTTTGAGTTCTTCCCCGAGAGCCACACGCGCAGCGCCGCGCCACCAAATGGAGCTGCTGGCACGTACTACGCGCCGCACTTGCAGCAGCTGCCGTACGGCGCGCGGCCGCACCTCGCGCACCCGCAGCACAGCAGCAGCATCGTCTAGTGTCGTCAATCTGGTCCTCACTATGTGTCATGATTTGTACGTGTCGAATTGAAAAATCACCGTGATTGATTGTCGCCACTGCCTTCGTTCGTGATTACCATGCACTGGTCGCGCTCCTGCTGCTGCTGGCAGTGGCGATCGCGTGCTCACGTGATGGAGAATGGACGAGCAGACTTGAAGACGACCTCGCGGCGGCCGCCGCCGCTCTGCACATCTCTGATTTGCACATGAGCTCGCTCTCACGACGGCGATCACGACACGGGCCGCGCGACAAACTCGCGGCTCTGCGTGAGCTTGTCGTCCGGCTCTTGGAGGAACGTGTCGAGGAGCTCGTTGAACGCGCGCGCGTCTTGGATGTGCACGTCGTGGCGCCCGCGTGGGAACAAGTGGAGACGCGAGTGCATGATGCGCTCGCTCAAGTACTCGCCGTGGAAGCTCTCGACGAGCTTGTCCGCGCCGCCTGCGACCACGAGCGTCTTGCAGCGGATGCGCGGAAGCGAGCCGCAGTAGAGGTCTCCGCCCTCGCTCTCGTACATGTGCTTGAGCTTGTCAAACATCGCTAAACAGCACCACCACGACGATGGATCGATGGGTTCATCACCTGATTCCTCCTTGAAAGTGCGTTGGATGCGCGGCGCGTCGTACCTGTCCAGCCAGTCTGGAGCGCATCCGCGCCGTAGATCGCTTCAGCCTCAGCGCGCGCACTCGGATGCCACTTGGACACGTCACCAAACTGCTCGAACGCCTCGACGTCTTCGTCTGAGACGAACGCCTGCAGCAGTTGCATCGCCATCATGAGAGAGACGAAGAACATGAGCGTTCACTTGGGCTGAGAGAGCGAGGGCGAGAGGAGATGGATGGCAAGGGTGGGCACACACACACACACACGCACACACACGTACATTGCCGTTCACGAGCACGAGACGATCGACGCGGTCTGGGTACTTGGCGGCAAAGACTGCACCGACATTCGCACCGGCGCTCCAGCCCAGGATCGAGAACTGCAGTCGCAACGCCACGAAGGACCGCGAGTGAGTGACGACGACACCAACAAGCGGATCACCTATGCACGTGTGAGAGCGAGCGAGAGAGCCGATCGACGCTCGCACCTTGTCATATCCGAGCGTGTCCATGACCTTGAGCACGTCGTCTGCGTCGCGCTCAAAGTAATTGTCTGGGAAGTCGCGCTCCGGTGGACGCGACTGGCCGTAGCCGCGCGGATCGACACCGACGAACGCGTACTTGCTGCCCAGGGCCTCGTACTGCAGACGGAAGTTCGTCGCGACACATCCTAAACCGCAACACATTCAGCGCCACGTTGGTCTTGCGCTCGCATGAGGAAGCACGAGGCCATTGACTCGCACACGCACACACGCATGCGTACCGAATGCGGATGGGAGACAGAGCACTGGCACTGCGGCGGTCGTTGGCGCAGCCACCGCGCTTGCTTCCGGCACGAGCGCGTGCAGCGCGACGCCATCTGCGACTTCGACACGCACGCTGCGGTGGTGCGTGGCGAACGACCGGCGCGCGCCAGTCGCGACCGAGTGACGCAGTCGTCGCATCAGCATCATGGTCGCCGTCGTTGCGAGCACCATTCGCTCTGGTTTTGATGGGCGGTGCAGATTTGCGTGTCACGCAAAAACAAATGTCTACTATATGATAGTTTGTATGTCTGTGTATTGTAAATGAGACGCAACGCAAGATCCAAAGAATCCGAACGATGAGCTCCGATGTTCACGACGACACCGCCGGCGCGCTCTCTCGCAGCGTCGAGACGATCGCGCTCGCGACTGCCGGCTGCTCAGCGGCACGCCGCCGCTGGCGTCGGCGAACTGTCGCTCGTTCACTCGAGCGCGACGACGATGGCGACGACGTAGGCGACGGACACGAGGACGACGACGACGCCGAGGACGACGACGAGAGCGACGCAGTCTGCGTCTCGGGGTCATCACCTGCGAGCGCTGCTGCGACTACTTCGCGGCCATTCGGTGGCACAAATGACGCCGGCTCCACGTCGTGCGCAGGCTCGAGGATCATCTTCTGCGCGACAAAGAGGCTCGCGTCGCGGTTCGACCAGTAGATCACGTGCGCCGTGAGCGCAAAGAGGTACTCGTTCGCGATCTCGATCTCGTTCTCCTGGAGCGTGTAGTCGATCGGCGCGCCTTGGCACAGACTCCCAAACAGCTCCGTGTCGACGGTCGTGCTGTCGGCGTCTTTCACGGCCTGCGGACTCGCGCGGCGCGCCGAGCCGTGCAAGTCAAAGCGCGCGGGGTCGCTCGTCGTGTCGATCGTCAATGGCAAAGGCGTCGACGCGCCGCTCGCCGCGCTGTTCTCCACAAGTCCGATCTGCCGCACGCTGCTCTCGACCTGGTACTCAAAGTCGCGGCGCCAGCGCCGGAGCGTCTGCCACATGACGCGGAACGAGTTCTTGAGCTGGTACTGGAACCGGAGCTTGCCTTCGAACGTCCGGATGATCACGGCTTTCGAGTTCGCGCGCCGCGGGTTCACGATCGGCTCGATGCGGTACGCCACGGGGTCGTACGGGTGGTAGATGTTGAACAGTCGGCGGCACGTCGGGAGCCGGAAGTCGCGCGCGAGCGTCTGGCCGCGCACGTTCAGGAACAAGCCGACGGGCGAGCCAAAGCAGAAGAGGTCTTCGACCTCAAACACGAGCTTTGGGACGACTGCGGCGCGCGGCGTGAGCGCTTTGGTCCGGTGCGCGCGCCGTCGACTGCGCGGGCGATCTGCGTTGGTTCCACTGGCACTGCTGCTTGCGTCTTTGCGCCACGTCGTCGAGCCCGTCAAGCGGCTCGTGGTGCTCCGGCACTCGGACTCGGACCGCGAGCGCTGCTGTATCCGCTCAACGAGCATCGCTTCAAAGCCGTTCGCATCGTCCTTGTCGCTGGAGTCGCTGTCGTCGTCACTGTCGTTGTCGCTGCGGTCGGTTGATGCTGCGCTGCGGCGCCGACTCGATGGCTGCGTGTACAGACTCTGGTGGCTCAAGACGTCAAAGCAGATGATCGCGCCGAGCGAGTGCGCAACGATCGACACTTTCTTGCGTCGGTGCGGCGACGCAGCGGCGCTCGTTGGTCCCCAGCCGTGGTTCCGCGCCTGGAAGAGCGAGACGACGCGGTTCATCTCCTTCGCCACTTCGCTCAGGATCACTTGGTGGAACATCGGCGACATGAAGAAGAGGACGTCGAGGATCGTGTCGTTCGCAAACTCACGGAGCTTCGGGATCGCTGGGAGCGTGACGTCGCGGATCATGCCATCGAGCCCTTCCAAGTGGAGCTTCGAGTGCCACTCGATTGGGAGGAACTCAACTCGGGGCTTCTCGTCTGGCGCCAAGTGGTCAAAGTGCGACGACCGCAGCGCTTCGCGGTGGAGCTCGCGCAAGTTCGTCGCGCAGTCGATGATCGACCGCAGCGTCACGACGTTGATGATGTCGATCGTCTTGAGCGCGTCGCCAATGCCGTGGACGATCAGCACCAAGTGGTCCACCTCACTCTCAATGTCGTCGTCGTCGTCGTCAATGCGCGCGTCGGTCGGCTGAACCAGCCGACCCGTGTCGTCGCACGTCATCGCGCGCTTCCAGAGCTCGAGGTGCTTCATGTCGCTCTTGATGCGCGGGTCGCCGCGGTACACGCGCCGCTTGCTCGTGAACGGCGTCGTGCCCGCGAGTAGGCGCTTGTACTGCATGATGTCGTGCGGGCCTTTGAACTCGACCAAGTGGCCTTCCAATGGGACACTCAGCGTCGACTTGTGCGCGCCGGCGTTCGGCGACGGCGAGTAGAAGAACGACTTCTGCTGCTCCTCGAGCGCCTGGTTCCGCTGCTTCTCGGCGTCGTAGTGCGAGAGGTAGTACGTGAACGCGCTCTCGAGCACGACGGCTGCGCTCGGGTTGTACGGCGCGAGGCCGTAGTTCCGCTGCGCGTAGAGCCAGAGCGAGCGGCACACGACCTGCTTCTCGAGCGCCGGCCAGTACACAGGCGTCATCTCCATCGTCTCCATGCACACTTCGTGGCGTCCTTCATCGACCAAGACAATGCTCGAGGGCGAGCGGCCGAGCGCTTTCTCACGCTCGTACCAGCGGTACCGGCGCTCCAAGCGGCGGTTCTCGTGCGGCGGGAATTCGATCCACTTGCTCGTGCTGCTGCTCGCTGCGTCGCTCGCGTCGTCACTTGCATTGCCAGCGTCGCCGCTCGCGCTCGCTGGCGCGAGCTTGCGGAAGAACCAGCACGGGTACGAGTTCTGATTGTGGTAGGCGAGCTCGCGCACGAGCGCGTCGTTCGCAGCGATCTCGTCGTCGGTGAGCGGCACGCCGCCAAAGTGCGGGTACTCGCGCAAGACGTCGGCGTAGAGCATCTCGTTCTGCATCTTGATGCTCGACATGAACTCGTACATCTTGTACTTGGACTCGATGATGAGCATGCGCTGGTAGATGCTCTTGATCACTTCCGACCGCCGCTCGGCCAAGAGCGACTCGTACGGACCGCGGCCGAGGATGTTCCACTGCACCATGCTCCAGTGCTGGTCGAGCACTTCGGTCGCCGAGTAGATATACTCGACGATCGACTGCACGCGCGACGTCGAGACGTCGAGGAACAGATCCGTCCGCGTCTCGATCTCTTCGCGCGACGGGAACACGATCTGGCTCGGGAAGATCACGACGTACTGCACCACGCGCTCAGCAGCGCCGAGCGGCGGGAGCACGAGGTGCCGCAGAAAGACGTTGCTCCCCATCGACGTCTTCGCGACAAAGTAGAGCTCTGGCAGCTCTTCGCTCGTCACGAACTGCGCAAAGCCCTCGACGGCGTTGAACGCTGGCACCGCGGCGTGCGACCGGATCGGCTCGATGGCGCCAGGCAGCGGCACGGTCTCGACTTGGCTCTTGATGCGGTAGAACACGCGCTGCCCTGTGCGCGTGGTCGTGAGGCGGAACTCGACGACGTTGCGCTGCGACGTCGTGATGACGTCTGCGATCTGGTCGCGCGTGCGCACGGCGGCGCGCTTGACCAGGTCCGGCGCTTTGCGCTGCATCGTCTTCGTGATCTGTCCGCCGAGCGCGTAGAGAAACGGGAACGGCGTGTACGCGGCCCAGGTCGAGTAGCCCTCGTAGCGCTCGTGCATGTCGCGCTTCGCATCGCGCACGATCTCGGCGACGTGGTACATGTGCGCCAGTCGGTTGGCAGTGTGTTGTGTGCTTGGTGGACGTGGCGCTTCGGCAGCTAGAAACTGGTTATAGAACGCGTGGCGCGCCAATGCGCATGCTGCGGAGCGTGCGGCTCCTCTTGCGAGCTGTGTGCGCGCGCGCGGTCTCGGACGTGCGCGCTCGCCTCTGTCTGCTGCTGCTGTCGCTGTCGCTCGCCTTCGGTGCGCGACTCGCTCGCTTGGTGTGTGTGTGCGAGCTGTGCGAGTGAGTCGTGCGACCGACGCTGGAGAAGCCGCCGAAAAAGAAAAGTGACCGACACTCTTTCAGCGCATCGAATCCATGCAGCTCAAGAGACCTCTGTTGCTGTCCTTTGTAAGAAAATGCAGCGTGACGGTAGCCAGTTATGCAGTAGCAAGAGCTGCGTGAGTGGCAAAGGTGATGAACCTGCATCGCCGCGTTCACGGCGGAAGAAAAGAGGAGGATGGCGCCGCTGCTGCTGCTTCGACGACCGCCGCCGCTGCTGCTCTCTGCTGCGCGCCGTCATTCCCGGCACCGTGCGCTGCTGCGTCTCGAGCGTCGTCGAGGCTTCTCGAGCGCGCGAGTAGTGAACGCCCAGCTGCTCGAAACGAGCGACCACCGCGGCCATTGGCTCGCAGTCGCACTCGACGGAGCGAGCAAGTCGCGCTGTGCTGCGGAGCGCATCAAGTGGCTCGTGCGCAACGACGATGCACGTCGCGTGCTCGCGTTCACAGCTCACGCGAGCGAGCACTCGCGACTCCTACGCCACGTCGACGACCACATGGCGTTCAACGAGCTCGAGCGACGCGGCCACGGCGTGTACGGCGTGATGCAGTGGTGCCACCAAGCGCTCGACGAGACAGGGCTCGACAAGCGCGTGTTCCCGCGCGGTCGCATGGCGGCGTTCCTGCTGCATCACGTACACGAGCTGCCGCTCGAGCGTTTCCAGCGCAGCATGACGTCTGCGCTCGGGGCACGGCGCGCAGTGCTCGACCTGCTGGCGCACTTCCAGCTGCTTGAGGCTGAAGGCATCTCGCCAGCGCCGTACATCGCAAACGCCAGTGCAACAAAAGACCCGCTGCAGATCGAGCTGGCGCATGCGTACGCGCGGTATCGTGAGCTGCTCGCGCAGCACTGCGTGACGTCGTGGGACGGCGTTGTCCTCGATGTCTTGGAGCGCTCGAGCGCATCAGAGCGTCCTCACAGCACCAGTCCGTTCCTCGATGCGCTGCTGCGCGGCTTCACAGACGTCGTCGTCGACGACCTCCAGGCGATGACGCCAGCGATGGTCAAGCTCATCGGGAGCGTCTGCGCGCATGCGACGATCCGCTCGAGCGTGAGCTTCAGCCGCGTGCTCCAGACTGGCGACGCGTGCCCACGCGGCGCACTCCTTCAGCGCGTCTTGCACGACACACATGGCGTCGACATGGCGACGGTTGTGCTCGAGAGCGACACCGCGAGCGACGCTTCGAGCCGCACTGCAGCGATCCGCGAGCACGCGCAGCGCATCCTCCAACCGCCCAGTGAGCGCACGACGCTGCCATCTCCAGCGATCCAGTGCTTGACATTCGACACAGTGTCGGCGGAAGAGCTCGGCATCGGCGAGCTCATCAATGCGCGGCTCGCAAAGCAGCCAACGCAGCGCATCGCGGTGCTCGCACCGACGTACGCGGACGTCCAGCGCCTCGTCGGTGCGTTCCAGAGCCAAGGCATCGCAGTCCACGGCTACGGAGAGGCGGTGTCAAGTAGCGACAGCAGCCATCTCTTTGACGAAGTGCGTCTGTCTGCCAGTCTCGATCTGTGATGGATACCTTCTGACCAGCTCCTTGCAACGGGCTAACTGCATGTGACTTCGATGCCCACAGCCTGGTGTGAACGCCGTGTTCTCGCTCCTCGTCGCGCTCTGCTTCCCGAGCGACTCGCGCCATCTCTACAACGTCCTGCGCTCGAGCTTCGTGGACCTCTCGCCGCAGCTCTTGTCGCGTCTGATGGAGCGCGAGATCAAGAGCCACGTCGACCTCTTCAGCGTCCTCGACGAGTTTGTCGCGACGCAAGGCGCGTCGCTCCGCTCTCCAGCGTCGAGCGCACTGGACGGAGACGACGCACTCGCATCCGAGCTCCAGGTCGCAACCACGTTCGTCGACCTCGTCAAGCGCCTGCGGTCCGAGTGTCACGACAAGTCGGCGCAAGCGATCGTCCAGACGTTCCTCGAAGAGACTGGTGCGTCCATGTCGAAACAGCGAGACCACTAGGTGCGGACTCGACACTGGCGCTGACGTTCTCTGCCTCGACTGTGTTGTCTTGCTTCTCGACCCGACGCCGCCAGGTCGCCTCGGAAGCCTCCTCGACCCAGCGTCACCGACTGACGAGCTCGAAGCTGTCGCGCTCGCTGACTTTCTCCGTGAGCTCGAAGCAGCGCAGAGCGTCGTGCAGAGTCCGCACGTGCCGTTCGTCGTGCCGTATCTCCAGCAACTGCGCGAGTCGCACGTCACCGCGAGCTTTCACCCGCGCACTGACGCTGTTTCGTCTGGCGCAGCACCAAGTGACGGCATCCTCGTGCTTCCACTGACGCGTCCCAGTGTCCGGACCCTCGACGTCTCCGCCCTCTTCTTGGTGTCGATGCGCGATAGCAAGTTCCCGGGCCGCATGAAGCGCGTGACGACGCCGCTGCCGTACAAGCTCTTGAGCGAACCGTTCCCAGTCCAGACGCGCGGCGAGTTCGTCGCACAGAGCGAGCAGCTCGCGTTCGAAGCGCTCACGTGCGCGTCCGAGGATGTGGTTCTGTCATTTGCGACAGTCGCGAGCGGCCCTGGCGGTTCCTCCAAAGCCAAGCAAGAGACTGTGAGCCGCGTGCTCTTGCCACTGTGGCACGACGCGCCAATGGCTGCAGCCGCAGCGCCTGCCTCTCCCAGTAGCGTAGGGTCGACACTGTCGAGCACCGTCGATGTCGTCGTGAGCTCTGCACACGAGCCGATGGCGTACGAGCCAGCGCACCTGTCGTACTCGCAGATCGCCGAGTACCTCCGGTGTCCCCAGCGCTACTTCCTCGCGCGCATCATGAAGCTCGCAGCCGAGCCGTCAAGCGCGATGCTCTACGGTCGCGCGCTGCACGAAGCGATCGCATGCTTTGCGACGAGCGTCCAGACGAACAGCAGCACGGCTTCAACAACAGACGGCTCGCACAGTACGGGCCTCGATGCGGCGCGTGCGCGAGCGCATCAGACGTTCGACCTCGCGTGGACGAGTGACGCCAGTTCGTTCCCATCCCTCGAGCAAGCAAACGCGCTGCGCGAGCAAGGGCACCGCGAACTCGACCGGTTCTGCGACAACCACGCGGACCGCGACGTGCTCCACGTCGAGCACGCGTTCGACGTCGCAGTGCCCGAGTGCGACGTGACGTTGCGCGGCATCTGGGACCGCATCGACCGCACGCCGCGCGGTCCACTCATCTACGAGTTCAAGTCGAACATGAGCGGCAGTGCGCGCGCCGTCGCGAAGCTCGCGAGCGCGAGTCTCCAGCTCAAGCTCTACCAGTTCGCGTTCGAGCGCGTGTTTGGGACTGCACCCCGCGGCGCAGTCCTCGAGATGATTGGCGCCAGTGGTGCGTCTGAGCAGCCGACCCAGCGCGACCCCGACGGCTTTGTCGCGTTCTCGTGCGATGCGACGACTGACGCGCTCGACGCGATCGACGCAGTTGCAACCGGACTGCGCACGGGAGACTTTGCGCCGCGACCGAGCTACATGGAGTGCGCGTTCTGTCCGTACGCAGCGTCAGCCTGTCGCGTCGGCGCTGACGCTGCGCGCGCATGAGCGAACATCTAGGACGGGAGGAAGCGCAAAGACGGAAGGAACGCGCGTGGTAGGCAACATGGAGACACTCGCGTTCACTCAGACCTCAATCACAGCAGCAGCGACTAGGCCGTCTGGAGACGCTGACCCAGCAGTGGCGCTCTCTACAGCGTCTGCTGCTGCAACTGAGCTGCTCGCTTCCGACGACTTGGCGACGCCACCTGTCGCTGGAGCACTGCTGCTGCTGCTGAGGTCGCTGGGACTCGCAGTCTCAGACGCGTCGTCCTTCCGCTCTGTTGCTGCTGCCGTCGCTGCGGATGGTTCTGCTGACAACGTGGCGATCGCTGCCGCGGCGCTGGGCTGCGCAAGAGGCGGGAGGTCTGCGAGAGACTCGAGACTGCTGTTGGCATCCGACGCAGTCGCGTGCGCGGCGATGAGCGGCAGAGCAGGTGCCGCGTCGACTGACTCGCTTTGCTGCTGCCGGTCCTGCGCGCGCCGCGCCTCGCGTCGCCACTCGGACAGCAGCTGCTGGATGCGCCGTGTGCTCAGCGGCACGTTGAACACTTTCTTGATCTGCTCGGCGCTCATCTTGACGCCCTGCGTGTGCTGCGGCTGCGGCATGTACAGTTGCTCGTCGCCGTGGCCCAGTGCTGCACTTGCGGCAGTGCTCGCAGCGACTGCAGCTACTCCAGCCGTATCTGGCGATGCCGCCGCGCCAAGCGCATGTGTCTGACCCGTGTGCCCATTCGTTTCAAAGAGCGCTGCGTAGAGCCGCCGCTCGTCGTCGCGACTGAGCGCGCGCTTGCGGCCGCTGCGCTTGATCTGCGCGTACTGCGCGGGGTTCTTGAGAAAGTTGAGCACCACGGTCTTGCTGCGCTCGAGCTTCTTCGCGATCTCGCGCGCACTCGCGCCGCCTTCGTGCAAGCGCGCGATCTGCTCGCGCTCCGCGGTCGTCAGCACTCGGCCCTTCGGCATCACTTGGTCCGTCGGTCACTCGCTTCGGTTGTGTTTGATTCGATAGTAACGATTTGACTTGACTTCATTATCTGCACATTTTTGCAATATTCACGATTTGACTTGTCTTCACTATTCGCACACTTTTGACTTGAAAATTCGATTTGTCGCGTATATCAGTACATGGATCCGATAGTAACGATTTGACTTGTCTTCACTATCCGCACACTTTTGACATATTTTATGTATTGTTGGACGCTTCTTGGCTTGAGGCGTTGGACTCGCACCTCGCTCGACAAGCGCAGCAGAAGCAGCGAGGAGTACGCTCACGAGTTGAGTATCAGTATATAAGCAGCGCAGGCACATGCAGACAGCACGCGTGCACGTGGACATGGAGGGCATATTCATACAGCGCAAGAGGCGACTCGGGCGTCCTACTTCTTCGTCCACGCCGCCGCAGTGTGCACAGTGACGCGGCACTCGGTCTCGCTCTCTTTCACAAACACTGGCACGGCCGTGGTCTCGACCAACTCAAAGTCCGCCGCGAGCGCCTCGGCGACTGCGGCAGCGTCGCTCGCGTCGCGCGACAGCACGACCATTGTGTGGCCCGGCTTGACCTGCTCTTTCAGCCGCAGTGCGCCGTCGACGCCGCTGCGCACGAGCAGCGTGTTCACGTTCGCGCTGCTGCCGACGCGCTGCATGAACGTCTCGAGCACGCGCTCGGTCTTGCTGTGGATGTCGTCAAAGAGCTGCTGGTAGTTGATCGCCGCCGTCGCGTCGTCCGGACTGCCGGTGCTGCTGCGCTGCCCAACAGCGACGCGCTCGCTCGTGCGGAAGCGGTTCGCGTTCACGAACGGACCGGGCGAGTTCACGTCCGTCGTCACGAGCGCGATCGACTGCGTCGCAGCGTCCACGGGCTGCGCCACGACGCGGAAGCCCGCGTGCTGGAAGAAGTGCGGGCGGAAGTGGTAGCGCGCGAACTTGCTCGCGCCGTTGTCGCCGCTGCTGATGAACGAGCCGCCCATGATCACGTTGTGCTCGGCGTCGAAGCACGGCGCGCTGAAGTCGTCGTAGTACGCGTGGAGCTGGAAGCCCGGGAGGGCCGAGAACATGTCTTCGCACCACTCCCACGCGTTCCCAAACACGTCGTAGAAGCCACTCGCGGTCGGCGCCATCGCATCCACGGGCGAGAACGACAGGTACGACACGTTGAGGTTCTTGCCAGTGGCGTCCGCCATGCGGCGCGTCGGCTCGAGCGTGAGGATGTCGTCGGACGCCGTGTCGGCCGATCGGTCCTCGGCGTCCCGCAAGAGCTGGTGGATCGGCTCGGTCGTGAGGTGGTACTGGACCGAGTCCGCGTTGCCGTCGCGCGCGTTCTTCCACTTGCAGAACGCCTGCGCCTCGTGCAAGTTCACTTGCGCGGGCCAGTCCCACTGCATCGGCACGACGTCAAAGATCGCGCGGAGCTTGTACTGGTGGCTCCCAGACGGACCGTCCGGGACCCAGAACTGCGGCCACTTGGTGTTGCGGAAGCAGCGCCACTCCCAGCCCAAGGCGCTCCAGTGCGCCGGCTCGAGGTACCCGCCCGAGCTCACAAAGTCAAAGAACTCGCCGTTCGAGATGAGGAACTTGGACGCTGCGCACGCGGGGACGTCCAGCTCGCGCTGCCCGTACTCGTTGTCCCAGCCAAAGGTCGGGAAGTCGCGCGGCTTGCCGACCGTCACGCGGCCGCCCGGGACATCAAGCAGCTCGTTCACTGGGTAGTCGATGCCTGCGACTGGACGCTTCGGCGGATCTGCGCGCGCCACGGAGTCGTGGTACGGCGGCAGGAGCGACGACTTGGCGAAGAAGTGCACCGGGTGCTCGAGCATGAGCATCGACGACGTCTCGAGGTGGATGCGCTCGTGCTCGAGCGCCATGCACAACGCCCAGAGCTGGCTCGACTCGTCGATCGGCGCGTGGCCAGGCGCGAGGCCTTCGTGGCTGCTCACGAGCGCGCGGACCTTGTTGTACACCTCGCGGCGGTACTCGGTCACATCCGCAACGCTCGGCCAGTCCATCTCGTTCTTGCTCATGTCGTCCCAGCGCATCTCGTCTACGCCGACCTCGAAGATGTGCTCAAAGTGTGGGTTCACGGGTCCGTCGAAGAGCCCCGAGACGACAAACTTGTTCACGAAGAACACCGTCGGGTGGCCGTAGTAGAAGATCAGCGGGTGGCGCAGCTGGTGCGGCGGCGGCGTCGTGAACGCCTCTTCGCCCTGGAGCGTCGAGAAGAGCGCGTCCGTGAGTGCCCACGTGTTGTCGAGGTAGTCGAGCATCTCGGCGCGCGAGCACGTCTTGAGGTTCGGCATCGCGATCGACGACAGCGTGTGCGTCTTGGGGCACATGCCTGGGAACGTCGGGTCGTACCGCGGGTTGCGCGACGTCGTGAACCAGTCGTCGCTGCGCTCGCCGAACAAGTAGCTGTCGTCGTCGTCGTCTTGCTCGAGCGCGCTCGCAGCCGTCGCGAAGCTATGCGACGCGCCATGTTGGCCCTTGGGCGAGCGCGGCACAGCAGGCGGCGTTGCCGATGCAGTCGTCTGCACGAAGCGAGCACCGCGCGGCGCAGTGCGTTGGAAAGAGAGAGAGGTAGAAGGTGCGTGACCAGTGAACGGACTCAGGGCGGCCAGCGCACCAGAAGACGGCTTGGTGCGCGCACCAGCGCTGTCAGCGTAGAGTGCGCGGGTGGATCCCGATGCAGTCGCAGCAGTAGCAGCGCCAGCGACGTGCAACGTGCGCTTGCTGGCGGTCGGGAAGCGGCGTGGGAACTGCGTGATCGACAACATGCTGGAGGCTGGAGTGTCGACGGCGTGGTCGGAGAGAGGGTGGAGGAGGTGGCGGTGATGACGCTGCGAGGCAGTGGGCAGTGGCGGCGACTTGAGCGCAGCTGGAGCTTTTCGTGAATGGCGAGCTTGGTGAGCGTCCAGACGCGTCTAGGCGAGCGTCCTGCTTGCCTGCGTCTTGCCTGCTTGGCACTCAGACACCTGCTTCGCCGATTCATTTCGATTCACCGTAGACGGAGAGCATCGTTGCAACGGCGGACTTGGGGGTACAGTGCGCGATCGTCGATGTTGAGGAAATCGTAACCTGTTGGTCACGAGCGGCGCCGAAAATACCAAAATAGTTGAGCCAATGAGCTTGTCGAGATAAAATGACGTGTCAACCCTAGCCCTTCAAAGTGCCGAAACGCCCAAAATACGGTCTGTTTAGCTCATCTGCGCCATTTGGGTTCCGATTGTTGTCGCTCGAATGAGCCAATCGCTTGCGCTAACGCTACCACGTGGCGAGACCTAGCCCTGCGCAACCGACGCTTTGAGCCCAAACGAACTCGAGCAACAACTTGGAGCGAAATAGCGAAGCCAAAAGAACGAAATCTGAAACGCCAGACCGCGAATGGGTTACGTTGGTTACATTTACTCGCAAACGAATCTTCAAAAGGCGTCACGACCTCCTGCAATCCTTGCTATCCGATAGATAAGGATCATACGTACCATACCGCCGTTCCAATGCGTCGCCACACACGCGACTTGTCGTCGTGTCTTGCGTACGTATGTGGTGTGTGTGTTTCGTGCAGCGCAGTGGCGACTCACCCCACACGTCGCAGACATGCGAGAGATTGGATTCTTGGCTAAGCGAGCGCGCTGTAGCGTGGTACGATACGAAGCTGAGGACAGTGACAGTGCTCGTCCTTCCATTCTAGCACACTTCTACAAAGCAATGACAATCGCGGCAATCATGACAAGATTATGCGATGCGAGTCTAGCGACACATAACAACAACAACACACACATCACAACTAACTTGCTTGTTGTTGTTGTTGTTGTTGATCGTGGTGGTGGTGGTGTTAAGGAGGAGGAGGAGTGCAAGCGCAAGCGTAAGCAAGCAAGCACTTGCGGCAACTTTTGGCGCAAGAGTGCTGGTGTCAACTGCACCAGTGCAAATCACTTTGTGAGTGGACTGTTTATCTTGAATTTATATACAAGTGTCGAATATCTCGACATAATCAACCTCCGGCTCGAATGAAAACATCGACCGACACTCTTGCTTGTCACTTCAATTGCGCGAGCGTCTGGTGGGCAGGTGGCTACAGTAGCTACTCGAACTCTTGAGCTCAGAGCTCAAAGCTCAGGGAGCTCAGAGAGCTCACAGCCGCGTGACGACGCAAAGACGATGGACTAGGACTAAGTCACGAACGCCCTTTTACCTATCAAACTACTCGAAGCGTTGTCGAGGCTGAAGAGCTCGCATGCAGGTCGATGTGCTCCCTCCGGCGGTTGCACTACATGTATCAGCACCAAACGCTCGAACGCCGCGACCGCAAAAAGCGCCACGATCAACTCTGTCGGCCAGTTGTCATCATCAGCATTCGAGCGAGTCGTGTCGTGTCTGCATTGCACACGAGAGATCCTGTGTGGATCCGTGGGGTTGCGTGAATGGATCACATAACCAGGTGGACGTGTGCGCCTTGGTGGAGGACCTCTTGCGAGAGCGCTCGTACGTCGTCCTGGTGGCAGTCCGAGCTGTTTCCGAAACAACCACATCTTGCCTACAAGTACTATACACGAACACAACCACCGCAAACGTATACGCACGGTCAGACGAGCGCAGGACGCCGACAGCTAGACAGACATATGTGTGTGTGAGTTTGTACAGAATGGGTGTGGAGCACTTGTGGCGGCGCCATTCGCTATCCGCGTGCTTGACGCTACGATCGGCGCACGGCACTGCGACAGCAGCGAGCCCCATACGCTCTCGCTCACTTTCTGCGCCACTGCAGTCGCCATCTCCACGTGCTCCTGCACGCCAAGAGCCTCTATTTTGATCGGTAGACCACCATCTGCGCGAGACGCACGAGCGCGTCGCGCGCAGGCGACGGCGCAAACTGCATCGCGGCTTGGCACGCGAGCTCTGCCTGGCCGATGGCGAGCTCGAGCGACTTTTCAATGCCCGTGCTCTTCTCCACGAGCTCCGACGCCTGTGCAGTCGCACCAGCCGCACCAACACCGATGCGCCAGTTTACAAACACATTGTCAGTGTGGCTGTTGTGTGTTGTGCACCACTGCCAGATGCAGCACATGTGCGGTGGCAGATCACGCACCAACTCAATGTCGCCGTCCTTGGCAAACTTGCGCGCCGCGAGCTCTCGCAGCACTGGGAACTCCTCTTGCGCCAGCAGCAGCGGCGCCGTCGCAAGCCCAGACTTGAGGTCTGCGAGCAGCGGCTTGCCGCTCTCGTGTCCCTGGTAGTCCAGCACGTCGTCAATGAGCTGCAGCGGCACGAAACACACAATAGCAAACACGATGAGTGAGTCCGCGAGTCAGCCTCAGCACAGTGGCGCGCGGCTCAATCGGAAGCCGTCAAGACAGAAGCGACCGAGACGCACTTGGAACGCCAAGCCAATGTGGCGGCCGTACGCAAAGCCCAGGTCCGACACGCGCGCCTCGTGCTTGGCGAGCTCAAGCGCAGCCTGCAGAGGGACGTAGTTGTGCAGCATCGTGTCGATCGAATGAGTACGACAAATGGGACGTGCAGGTTACCGTCAGACAGACAGACAGACAGACAGGGACTCAGCCACTACCGAACAAATCCGGATGCGCACCTTGCAGCTATTGGACATGAGCGAGCCGGTCTTGTAGTAGTTCTTGCGCAAGTAGTACTCGAACGGCGTGATGGCATGGCCGTCTGCGTGCTTCATCTGCATCACTTCGCCCTTCACGAGGTGCTCGATCGCGGTCGAAATGAGCTCAACGGCTTCAAGGCTCCGCAGGCGCGCGAGACATACAGACGAACGCGCGAGCATGAAGTCGCCGGCGAGGATCGCGAGCTTTGCGCCAAAGACCTTGTTCACAGACGGCACGCCGCGGCGCGTGTCCGACTCGTCGATCACGTCGTCATGGAGCAGACTCGCGGTGTGGATCATCTCACTTGCGAGGGCATTCGAGGGCATCAGAGCAGCACAGACACACAGGTTGGTTGGGTCGTCAACACGAGTCACGAGGCGCCTCCTATCAAGCGAGAGCAGCCAGCATGCGTACGTGATCTCGGCGATGCGGCGCTGCGCTGCGAGCGTGAACTCGGGCGACTGGTGCGTCGGCAGTGGGCTGCCCACGGCTGCGCGGTGCGCTTCAGCGGCGTGCGCAATGAGCAGCACCATCGTCGGTCGCACCTTCTTGCCACCATCGTGCTCAAAGAAGTACTTGGCGACAGCCGAGAGCACCGGGTGGTCCGTCCCGAGGATCTTCTTGATGCTGCCGTTGATGTCGGCCATCTCGTCGCGCACGAGCGCAAACGGGTCCGTGAGCAGCTCCTGGTCGGTCTTGAGGTACTTGATCGCGACGTCACTCGCTGCAAGGCTGCAGTCGTAGACAAGCGTACCAGAAGCCACGCGTCCGTCAATGCACCTGCGTGCGACAGGAACAGTGTCCACCGAAGCGCACGGACGCACCGTTCAAAGTCCGCATTGCCATTTGCGTGCGTGCCGTTCGCGATCGCGTAGCCGAGCGCTGGGTCGAGGATCGACACAGTCGGCTCGTCCTGTGCCAAGCAAGCACACACAAGAGCAGCAAGAGCAAGAGCGCATGCGTGCCATGAGTCGCTGTCCAGGTGCTGCGACGACGACGACGACGCATGTGCGCCAGTCCATTCGGGTCTGGTCACTTCAGAATCCCGGCAGTTCACGCACGCACCACAGCGCTGGCGCTGAGCCACAAGTTCGGGTTCGACTCGAGGTCGGAGCGCAGCTTGCTCGCGACGGCGCGCACGGCCTGCTCGCGGAAGCTGCTGAGCGCGCGCGTCTGCGGCTTCGCAGCAGCAGCAGCAGCACGCGCAGTGCGCGCGACGACGAGCTTCATCATCGGTTCGACGTGGACGCGAGCGGATGATATTGGCCACTCGGTTGTCGTCAGGTCAAGTCAAGTCAGCAAGGAGACCAGCAACTCGAATACAGCGCTCTTGGCGTCATCCATTGACGATGCGTGACTTGAATAAAGTATGCCTTTCGAATAAGTACATGGCTGTCTTGATACTACTTGATTTGAGTATGAGCATGTCGAATCCCGAAAGCACTACCGATTTCCGAGGCAAGTGCTCATGTGACGATGAACGGCTCGACGTATGGCACGTTCGTTCGCGACGACACTGTTCGGGGTGGTGGCGGCGGCGACGATCGTGGCGTCCCAGATGCTCGCCAACGCCGCACGAGCGGTGCACATGCAGCCAACGATCCGCCAATGGCGCCCGACAGCGACCCATCGTCGTCGTTCTTCGCGCGCCTGCTCTTCCTCTTTGTGCAGCCACTGGCGCAGCGCAGTCGTGCACGCAGGCTGCAGCTCGATGACGTCTGGCCGCTCGCAAGCGAGAACTCGAACGCATGTGCATCGAGCAGGTTCCGCACCGAGTACGCGCGCTCGAACGCACTGTGGCCAACGATCGTGCGCACCGAGCGCCGCGCAATCTGCGTGAGCGCTGTGTTTGCGCTGGTATCGGTCGCGTGCGTGTCGGCAGTGCCGCTGCTGCTCTTCCGCTTGCTCCGGCTCGTCATGGCGCGCGACGCTCGCGAGGCCATGGGCGAAGTGCTATTGCTGCTCGGCGGGATCCACTGCGGCGTCGTGTTCGGCGAGATCAGCGCGCGGCACTACCACTTCCGCATGTTCAGCGCGCAAGTGCGGGCCGTGACGTCCATTCGGTCGCTCGTGTTCGAGAAGTCGATCGACAAGGCGCACGTGAGCCAGCGGCGGCGCAAAGGTCGGAGCATCGCTGCGATCGCGACGATCTACTCGACGAACCTCATCTACGTGAGCTGGATGATCACGCGCCTGCACAACTCGTGGATCGCCGTCGCAAAGCTCGCGGTGCTGCTCCTCGTGCTCCACGAGACGCTCTACGTGCGCACGCGCGTGATCGCGACGTCGCTCGCTGCGATCGGTGCCGTGATGCTGCTGTTGACGCTCGTCGTTGCGAAAGCGAGCCAGAAGTCGACGAAGAAGCGCGCAAAGACGCTGAACGCTGTCTTCGAGTGCTTCCACGGCGTCCAGGCGATCAAGCTCCACGCGTGGGAGCGCAAGATGCAGCACAAGATCCTCCGCGCGCGCACGAAAGAGGAGGCAAAGCACCGGCGCGCCGTGCTGCTCCGGACCTTGCGGTTCTGCTGCATCTGGGAGTCCCCGGCGCTCGCATCGGTCGCGATCTTCTACGCGCTCGCGACGCACGGCACGAGCTTCTCGCCAGCAACAGTCTTCACAGCGCTCGTGCTCTTTGACCGCATCCAGACCGAGATCTACGCGCTCATCTACGCCGTGCGCATCTGCGTCGACGGCGCCGTGGCGCTCCGGCGCATCCAAAAGTACCTCTGGCACTGCGACGCGTTTGTCAAGTCGGACGTCCAGCGCGTCGACGCAGCGCAGGAGTACGCGTCGAACGTCGTCATTGCGCTCGACCGCGCGTTCGTCACAGACGCAACGGCGTCGTCGACCGACTATGTCCTCGCGAACGTCAGCGTCCGTGTGAAAGCCGGCGAGCTCGTGGTCGTGTGCGGCAAAGCCGGCGCGGGCAAGTCGACGCTTCTCGCGTCGCTCCTCGGCGAAGTCTTGCGCGTGCGCGGCCGCGTGTACGTCTCAGGGCAGTGCAAAGTCGCGTACTGCTCCGAGGAGCCGTGGCTCCAGACGCTAAGCGTTCGGGACAACGTCCTGTTTGGCGAGGCGTTCAGCGAGCACAAGTACCACTGCGTGCTCGACGCGTGCTGCCTCGTCGACGACCTCAACGCTCTTCCAGACGGCGACAACACGATGGTCGGACCGAAAGGCATCAACCTCTCGGGTGGCCAGAAAGCGCGCGTCGCGCTCGCGCGTGCGCTGTACTCGGACGCGGACCTGTTCATCCTCGACTGTCCGCTTGCGAGCGCGGACGCGATTGTCCAGAGCGACGTCTTTCGCAAGTGCTTCCTCGAGCTCCTGCGCCACAAGACGATCATCTTGGCGACGCACAACCCCGAGATCATCTCCTCGGACTTTGTCGACCGAGTCTGGCGCGTTGGCGCGCAGTCTGTGACAGAAGTCGATCGCAGCAGTGCCGCGTCGTGCTCGAGCCAAACGAGTCGTCGGGTTCGCCGTCTCGCAGACAGCCCGCCTTGGCGATCAGCAGTGAACGTGAGAGACAGTCCTACAGACGCGCCATCAGAAGCAAGCGCCACGACTGCTGCGAGTCTCGCGTGGGCAGACTACTCGCTCGGCTCGCCTGCCTTGTCGAGTCGGGCATCTCGACGCACGCTCCGACGGTCTCAGCGCCATGAGCCCCAGTGCGAGCAACCAGCGTGGACAGACTCGTCGATCTCAATCCAAGTGGCAAAAGACCTGCTGTGGCCCCGCAAGAGCGCAGGCTGGCAAGCGGTCGTGCTGCTCTGGACGGCGCTCTTTCTCATCTACTGCGCGCTCGGTGTGGCCAAGAACTTTTGGCTCATGCACTGGAGCACGCTCGGTGCTGCGCAGTTCCGTCTCACTGCCATGCGCGACGCGGCGACTGTGTACGGCGTGCTCATCAGCAGTGCGTTCGCAGTCGTCCTGAGCGCGACGCTCGTGCTCTGCTACGCGATCTTCCTGCGCTCGCAGACGTACTTCCAGACGATGACCGACGCACTCTTGCGCGCACCGATGGGCTTCTTCTACCGCACGCCGATCGGCGCAATCTTGCTGCGGTACTCGAGCGACATGCAATCGAGCGATCTGTTCATCTCGTACCACATTGCGTACTTGCTCCGGAGTCTGCTCTCTGTCGTCGCAGCAGTTGGGACTGTGTGCTACCTCTTGGGCGGCATCGGCGCGCTCATTGCAGTCGCCACGCTGTACATCTGCCGCGAGATCGTTGCCGACCGCGTGATCGCGCAGATCTTCACAGTCCGCGACAAGCTCGATGCGATGAACCTCAACTACGTCTCCGAGGCACTCGACGGCAGCGCAGTGATCCGCGCGTTCGGCGCGGCGCAAGTGCAGCGGTTCCGCTTGCAGCACGGCGAGATGCTCGACAATCGGTCGCGGATCGCGTACGCCGTCGAAGTGTTCAACGACTGGGTGCTCATCCGGTACAGTCTCATCGTCGGCGTCTTCCTTGCTCTCGTCGCCGTGATCCTCGCGTTCGGCTCGCTCTCGCCGAGTGCGCTCGGTCTCGTGCTCCACTGCATCTTCAGTATCCAGAGCGACCTCGTTGCGTTCTCAACGGGGCTGCTCAATGCGACTGTGCACCTCACGAGCATCAAGAACATCCTCGACTTCCAGTGCATTGAGCCAGAGGAGCAGGAGCCGAGCGAAGCGATCCTCGCGTCCGTGGCATGGCCGCCAAAAGGCGACATTGTGTTTGACAAAGTGTGGTTCACGTACGACGCTGCTGATCCGACTGCAGCCGCAGTGGCAGGGTCTGACGCACGATTGTCAGGGGTACCGCCTTCTCCTCGGTTCGCACTGCGCGACGTGTCGTTCTCAGTCCGAGGAGGCGAGAAGATTGGCGTGGTCGGACGCACCGGGTCTGGCAAGAGCACGCTCGCAATGGCGCTCTTCCGCGTGCACGAGACAGCACGTGGACGGATCCTAGTCGATGGGATGGACATCAGTAGATTGCGGCTCAGCGACTTGCGCAGTCGACTGTGCATCATCCCACAGACGCCTCTGTTCTACCGCTGTTCCGTGCGTCGGTACCTCGACCCGTTTGACGAGTTTGACGACGCTGCGCTCTGGCGCGCACTCAAGACCACTGGACTCACCGTTGCCAGGAGCGAGGATCAAGAGCAGCAGCCACTCTTTGTCAAGAGTCTCGAGAAGCAGCTGCACGAGAATGGCGAGAACTGGAGTCTCGGCGAGCGGCAGATGCTCGTGCTTGCGCGCGCGTTGCTCAAGCCGTCGCGCATCTTGATCTTGGACGAGCCGTTCTCGTCTGTAGACCAGGAGTCGGACAAGCGGCTGCTCGAGGTTGTCGAGAGCGAGTTTGCGCTCTCAACAGTGTTCCTCATCACCCATCGACTCGACCAAGTCCTGGGCTTTGACCAGATCATCGTAATGGACGATGGCGAAGTGGTCGAGGTCGGCAGCGCGCAAGAGCTCGTGGAGAATCCCAGCAGTGCGTTCTACGAGTTTCTCGAGACCACACTCTTGACTATCTGAGGCGCCTTCGGAAGCGAGTCCTGAACACCACGCGCAAGTAGATCTGTACACTACACACTAGACATCATCCGCCTGCATTCGTCGAGGTCCAGAAGCGCCAACGACATATCTATCCTAACTACCAACGTCGCAACCCAGGTGTGGTAATGCAAAGCAGATACATTAGCACCTCAGGGCGTACTAAGCAATGAAGGTAGATATGAAGGCACAGAACAGAGCGTGGCACGTCGAAACGCGAAGACCATTGCCTCCCTCAAACGACAATACCTACGACGGCACAATAGTGGAAGGGTTCTCGCCGCCGGTGCCAGTCGTGTCCTCGCCGCCGGTGCCACCCGTGGTCGTCGTGCCATCATCGTCAGTGGGCGTCACGTCGACTGGGGTCTCGCCATCACCACCGGTGCCAGTCGTGTCCTCGCCACCGGTGCCACCCGTGGTCGTCGTGACATCTTGTTCGTTGGGTGTGGGGGTAAGTGGAGGCGCTAGTATTGGTGGTTGTATCTCTGGAGCGGTTGTTTCTGGTGTTTCCGTTACTGGGTCGAGTGCGACCGGAATCTCGACTGTGGTCGGTCCTGTTGGGGTGTTGATCACGATCACTGTCGTTGATGAATCGCCTGCTCCATTGCTGTCAGTTGACGGCGGTTCTGAAGTTTCGGGCTGGTTGGTGCTAGCAACTGGCGCCTCAGTCGACGGTTGCCAATGCGGCGGCAAGAGTGCGATCTTGTCGGCTGGTACAGGGAAGTAGATGCTCTTGGGGCCGCCAGGGGTATCCACGAGCACTGGCATCGTCACAAGCGCATCAGCTGTCGAAATCGATGGCTCGGTGATCGCGATCGGCCCAACTGGTGTGTCGAGCATGAGAACGCCGTCAAGAATGAAGAACGGGCCCGTGACCAGAGTGCCGTCGACAGAAATGATTGGCGGCTGAGTTTCCAGAGGTTCCTCCACTGATGGCTGCGTCGTGACTGGCTCCTCCACTGGTGGTTGTGACTCGACTGGTGGCTGAGTCGTAACAGGCTCCTCCACTGGCGATTCGGGTCCGACTGGAGGCTGTGGCTCAACTGGTGGGTCGGCTCCAACTGGTTCATCATCCACTGGGGCCGATGGTCCGTCAAAGCCAAGCGCCGGTGCATTCGGGAACGAGTCGCACCACGCCAGGCCCCGCAACTGCGCCGCATCCTTGACCTTGCACACGCGGCAGAGCTTGTTCACGCAGTCGAAGCTCGATGAGGACTTGCACGAGACGTCCGTGAACACGAACACGCCGACTAGTTCCGTCACTTCACGAGGCAAGATCGAAGGACACGCCTCTGGTTCTGGGTGCACCGTCGGCGGCGCGATCGAGGCAGCGGCGCAGAAGCTGAACTCTTCGAGGTCTGGACGGTCTTCGTTCTTGCACAAGCGGCACGCACCCATGACGCAGTCGGGCGACGTTGTGTCACAAGACGGGTCTGAAAAGATCGTGAGCCCTGCAAGCGATGCGACAATTGCAAGACGAGAGTCTTCGCACTTCACAGGCGCTGGCGTCGGTGATGGTGTTGCTGCGGCTGTGGACACTTGTGCTGGTGTCGGCGAATCTGTCGATGTTGGCGCTGGTGTTAACGCGTCGGTCGATGCCGGTGCTGGCGCTGGCGTTGGCACTGGTGTCGAAGTGTCACTCACACCACTACACACCCGGTACGCTGCCAACTGAGGGTGGCTACTCGTCTTGCACAAGCGACAGACGCCAAACACGCAGTCAAAGTCTTGTGCGTTCTGGCACGACTCGTCAGCAAAGGCACTGAGACCTAGAGCTGTCGCCTCGGATGGGATCGCGGCAATGCACCGCTCTGTGATCGTCGGAGGGGTCGTTTCGTCTGCGCTTGAAGGCGTCGGCGTCTCAGGCCCGACAGCCACCGATGTCGGGGTCGGCGTGTCTGGTGCAACTGGAGGTGGTGTTGCACTGGGTAAAGCAACCAGAGAAAAGCTCGGTGCATTCGGGAACAAGCTGCAGAAGCTCAGCATATCGAGCTCTTCGCGCGCAATGGTCTTGCACAGTCGGCAAAAGCCGCCAGAGCAATCTGGCGATGCCACGCCCTTGCATATCGGGTCAGCGAATGCCTGAATGCCGTACGCAGCTCCGCCTTCCGGGATGATAGACGAGCAGTTGATTGGAGCGCTTGGCGTGGGAGTAGGTGCTGGTGCGACAGTCGCGACCGAGCCAAACGGTGCAGGGGCGTTTGGAAAGCTCGTGCAGAAGCGCAGCGTCGCCAGCGCTTGGTGGTTCGTGACCTTGCACGTGCGGCACACTGAGTAGACGCAGTCGAACTCTGGCGAGGTCTCGCACGTTGGGTCCGTGAACGCAAAGAGACCGACGCTGGCCGCAGATCTCGGGATCCTTGCTTTGCACGGATCGACAAACGGCGCCGGTGCAGGCGTTGGTGCAAAAGTTGGGATGACCTCTGGTTCAATGTCAACTGGCGCCAGCGTTGGTGGCACTGTCGCTAGTGGAGCAGGCGTCTCTGGTGGCGGCGCAGGGGTTGGAAAGACTGTCGGTGCGAGTGTCGCTGGCGGAGAGGTCGCAGGAATTTCGGACACTAGAGCTGGCGTTGGCAAGGTTGGAGCAGGAGACGGCCGCGGCGCATTTGCAAACGTGCTGCACAGTTTGAGGTAGCTCAGCTGTGGGACATCCACAGCTTTGCACATCCGGCACACAATGTTGGTGCAGTCTGGGGCGATCGAGCCTCGGCATGTTGGGTCCAAGAACGCCGTGGCGCCAAGCGCTGCTGCCTCAGCTGAGAAGACGGACGAACAGCGTCCAGGAAGCGGCGTCGGAGCCGAAACCGGTGTCGTCGGAACCGATACTGGCGCCGTCGGAATCGGAGCTAAAGTCGCTGGGACCGGTGCTGGAGTCGTTGGGACCGGTGCTGGAGTCGTTGGAACTGGCGCTTGGGTAACTAGCGCTGGAGTCGAAGTTGGTCGTGACGTCAAGGGTAGAGCAATCTGGTCGCAACTCATAAAGTGCTTCGACTGGGGCGTGTCTCGGAGCTTGCAGAAGCGGCAGACGTCCTGGAAGCACCCAAGACCACCTCTGCGGCACGTTTCGTCCGTCACGATGTTGACTCCAACTTGTGCGTCACCGGGCGACACAGCCACTGTGCACTTTTGTCCACTGGGAGGCGGCGGAGTAAGCGGCGCGGTGGCAACTGGCGCAGGCGTCACAAGGTTCGAGAACTGCGCGCAGCTGAGCAAGTGCTTCGACTGCTCCGTGGTGCGCGTCTTGCAGAAGCGGCAGACGTTATCGAAGCAGCCGAGACCGCCGTTCTTGCACGCTGCGTCGGTCACGACTGCAATGCCGACGCTAGCATCGCCTGGCGACACTGGCGTGGCGCACACGTTTGTTGCGCCGGCCGCTGCAGCCGAGTCGACAGTGCGACCCAAGAGCAGTGCATTCGATGCGACGAGCGCGAGCAGTGTGAGCCAGCGCCGAGCACTCGGTGCGACTCGGTGCCTCACCATGCCGACGGCTGCTTGCTTGCGCTACTACTCGCTGAGGCGAAGCCCTCTCTCGATCTGCGTGGGCGGACAGAACGCAGTCGTGCGCACGCGTGAAGAAAAAGCAGAGTGCTTCGCGGTCTGGATGGCGCTTTGGTGCCGACGACGCATGAAGCATGGGCAGTCGCGTCGCTTGACGCCACGCACGAAACGACCGACTCCTCGCTCACCCGTGCGCACGCTGTCTATGCGCTTCGTGCTCCACGCGGACATGTCGTATGGAAGCGTCTCGTTGTCGTTGTCGTCGTTGCGCATTGAGCTGTGCATCGTGTCGCTTCGTGCTCCTTCCTCACGAGGCTCATTGCGAAAATAAATGGAATGTAGTGCCTTTTTTCTCAATTTCGACAAACGTTTCAACTGCATCGAATGGACAACGAACGACACACCTGATCATGGCTTCATCGGCAGCACCAGCAGCTCCAGCAGCGGCCGCTCTCATCCCAGCGACGCACCGACACACGCGCGTGGACTGGGACGAGCTCCACGCTGTTGCGAGTCACGTGCAAGAGGCGCTTGACGCACATGGCGCCGACTTGCACGACGAATACGTGTGCGTGATGCAATGATCGCTGGTCGTGGTTGTGACGCACTCACACACGTGCACTCGCACACGCGCACCGCTCACTCGCTACTGCTGTCGTGTGAACGCGTACGATATGCAGGACGGTCTGGGAGATGTGGCTCGACTTACTCAAGGACGCCAAAGCGCACAGCGCTGCAGCCACTGCTGACGATGACGAGCGTGCGCCAGGCTGGTACGCGAGTGCGCACGAGTACTGGGAGAACGAGTCGAACTGCCCACTGAGCGACAACGGCGTGCTCGGCGGCTACGCGCACGTCTCGCCAGCCGACATCAAGGGCTCCGAGACGTTCTTTGCGCGCATGAGCAAGCTCCGCCCGGGCTGGCAGCGCGAGCTCGCAGTCGACTGCGGCGCTGGGATCGGCCGCGTGTCCAAGTTCCTCTTGCTGCCGCACTTTGCGCGCGTGGACCTCGTGGAGCAGAGCCCGCGACTGCTCCAGAGCGTGCCGCAGTACGTCGGACGGCACAATTCGGACGTCGCTCGTATCCGGAGTCTCTACTGCATGGGGTTGCAGGAGTTTGCGCCGGAGCCGGCGTCGTACGACCTTATCTGGGTCCAGTGGGTCTCGTCCCACCTCACGGACGCTGACTACGTGCGCTTTCTCCAGCGCTGCAAGCGCGCGCTGCGTCCGCACGGCTGGATCGGCGTGAAGGAGAACACGCTGATGAACGGCGCGCCGTACGAGCTCGACCGCGAAGACAGCAGTATCACGCGGTGCGTGCGGCTCTCTTGGTGTGTTTGATGGCGAGCGCCTTTGGTCGGGATCTCTCACGCTCTCACTTGCTGGTGCGACTGGCGCTGATGCTCTCGCAGGTCTGCTGTGTACTACGTGAGCTTGTTCAAGCAAGCGGGACTCACGATCCTCGCAAAGGAGCGCCAGCAGCACTTCCCAAAGGAGCTCTACCCTGTCACGATGTACGCACTCGCGTAGCTAGAGCCGCTCCGTTGTTCACTCGTTCGTCCTCCGTGACACATCACTCAAACGAATGGAAGAATGAGTGGCCGCATGCGAGAGCGCAGCGCTTTGTCCTGCCATGGCATTCACTGCTTCCTTCTCTCGTGCTCTGGCTCTCATTGCGACTCGTATGTCACCGAGTCGGGCCAGTCCGTTTCTTCATCTCGCGACCGATCTGCTCCTCAGCGCGGAACACTTGGACTCCGACTACCGAGCATGCATGAGAGGCAGCGAGCGCGGTTGCTCGGTTGACTTCCGGACAATGACCGTGTCTATCCAACCTCTCGCCTCACGACGTCTCTCTCACGTGTTTCTCTTGTCGCTAGGTCGCTCATGTCCCTCCTAGGTCTCATCGCTTGTGAAGCAGATCTCACACCTCTCACTTCGCGATTCTATCGATGACAACAAGCGACGGAGCGACGGAGCGAGCCTCCTCGCGTGCTCCCTGACGGCACCGACAAGCGTTCGAGAAGCACGTGCGAGTGCAGTGCATCGACGAGTACAGAACGAGCCAGCGGTGCTCGTCATGCCGCAGCTCAACCAAGCTCCAGAAGTGCGCGTTCCCAAAGGTCGAGCTCGGTGTCCAAGTGAGCGTCGAAGAGTGCTACGCTGTTCTGCGCTGCGTGTCGTGCAGGACCGCGAGTGATCGAGACGTCCACGCGGCACACAACATCCTCCGCGCGACGCAAGCCGAAGTTGCTGGACGCGACAGACCAGCGCACCTCTCGACAAGCGCAGCAGTAGCGAGGAGTGCGTGACAAGCAAACGAACCTGCTCACGCGAGTACGCGCACGAGTTGAGTAAGCTCGTAGTTGAACGTAGGTGCATGTGCCCATGTGTCTATCAGTAAGCAAGGTATACAGCAACGACAGCAACAACGACGACGGTGCAGCACACGTAGACGTTGTCGAGCTGTCGGCGGACGATGCGACCGTCAGCGACATCCAGCAGCATCTTTGCGAAGCGCTCGAGGGAGCTGCTCCGAGGCGCCGAACCGAGCGACTTGACTGTGTCGCCGAGTTTGCTTCAACGTGGTGTGTACTGAGACGTGAACGACGAGACGTTGGCTGACACCTATGGCAAGACGAAAGACACAGCGCTCGTCGCGCGCTGTGCTGAGGTATGCTACTGGGTGCTACGAGGCGCAAGTACCGATCTGCGACCTGGATCAGACCTTTTGGCGCCGCCGCGCTGCTGGTGCACTCTCTCGCGCTGTCGACAAGGGCGACACAGACCTCGATCTTGTGCTATCGATCTATCGCACGAAGAGAGCTCAGCACGCGGAGTACCGAGCGATCGACCTCAACGGCGCATGCGCAAGCATTGATCAGCTCGCAGTAGAGATGCACACGGATGCGATCGAGAACATCGAGCGGAACCTTGCTCGGTGCCTGCAAGACCACGTCCAGCTGCGCTACGGTCTGACCCAGACACAAAAGAGCTCGGTGCGGGTCAACTACGCTCCATGCTCAAGCAACTCACCGAGCAGTAAGCCGAAGTCTGGGCATCGTGGTGGCATGTTGCTCGTCGAACTAGACTGCAGCTCTCCAGTCCGCCACTCCTGTCAGTAACAGAGTCCTCGTGCTCTCCTCGTCAGCTCCTCGCTCGCATCTACTTGCTGCTCTTGCTCGTGCGAGTCGTGGCGTCGCCGAGCGCAATGTGCGGAACCTCGAGGCGGAGCAAGCGCGCAAAGAGGCTCTGGTCCAAGTGCGCGTACGTCTTGAGCGCCAGCGATTTGACAACTGGCGCCGCCTGGCTGTTTGCGTCGCCCAGCAGCACCACGCGCTTCAGCCGCGTCTCTGGCTGCTTCGACGCCAGCGCAGTCAACGACGACGACACTGGCGACGCCAGCACGAGCGGCATGAGCGCGTCCACTTCGCTCACGTGCGCGGCGTCTTCGACAATGAGACTGCCGAACGCGAGTCCCATCGCACGGAGCTTGTGTTGGCTCAGCGCTGCGTGCGTGCATGTCATCGCTACGACACGCGCGTGCTGCATCAAGTACAGATCGCCGCGCTGCTGCAGCGTTGGGAGCAGCTCAAACGGCTGGAGGCGCTGAAGTTCGCCAAAGTACGCGTCCACCGTGTCGACGAGCGCTGCTAGCTGCTCGCGCGACGCTGGCGCTGCGCCATTGCGCGCTGTAAAGTACGCACTCAGCGCGATCACGTCGACTGCTTTCGCATCTGTCGACGCGTCGCGTCGCGCAGTAGCGAGGAGCGGCTGCACGTGGAGCTGGTAGAAGAAGAGCGCGTTCTCGCACGAGTACGCGGCCGAGGTGCTCAGTCCCGCGTACTGCGTCGCGTCTGTCTGCTCGAGCCACTTGGCGAGGAACTCGACCTCTTGGAGCAAGTCGAGGCGGCGCTGGAGCACAAAGTTCACGCGGCCGCGGCGACTAAAGTCCCCGGTCGTCGCTGCGTCCGACGCTAGTGGCGATCCGTCCTTTGGAGCAGACGCCTCGCTGCGGTGGTGCGAACCGAGACGCACGAGCTCGGCTTCGTTGAGCTGCTTGTGCGCCAAGAGCTCACGCACGAGCGCGTCGAGCGCCTGGTTCGAAGGCGCGACCACCAAGATCTTCTCACGCGCTGGCGTCGTGCGGTACAAGTTGAGCACGAGCTGCACCGCAACGGCTGTGCGACTGGTGCCCGGTGACCCCGTGATCACAGTCAGCCCTTCGCTCATGCCAGCGCACACTGCTGCGACCTGGGACTTCGTGAAACGAGGCGCGGCAGATGGAGCAGCGGGCTCGGCTGCAGTGCGGCGATGCGCTTCGACGACGACGCCATCACTTTGGCCTGGCTCGAGAGTCTGCACGAGCGTGAACGGTCCAACAGCGTCCTTCACGTCCAGCAGTGTCTTGCCATCTGCGGCATCAACGAGCCGCTTCTCGCTGCCTTCACCGTCCAAGCACGTCTCCACGACGTGCTTTGCGTCTGCAACGAGGTCGAGCAGCGGCAGACGCACTTCACGCTGCTTGCGCTGCTTGAGAATCGCCGCCGCAGTCGCAGCAGCTGGGTTGCCGTACCCGAGGAACAGATCGTGGAGCCACGCAGGAAGGAGCTCATCTGCGCTCGCACTCGCAGCGACAAGCGCGTCGAGCACTGCTTTGAACACGTTCTCTCGCGCAGGCCGACGCACGAGCACATTCACCTGTGTGTACGCGTCAACGCGACCGGCGTCCACGTCGCGCTGGTACTGCGCGCCGTCAAGTGCGAGCGTGAGTGTCCGCTTACGTCCCTTCCCGACCGGGTTCTCGTCAGTCAGAGTCGATCCATGGGCGTCCGTGACATCAACGACTTCAGCGCCGCGCACAAAGAGCACGCCGTACTGTTCGGGGAACGACTGACCCGTGCTGTCGTCAGCGCCATTCGCAAAGCCCATCGCCTCAGCTGCTTCATCGGTCGTTGCGCGCAGCGTGACGAGGAACACGACCTCGTGTGGCTGGAACGACGCGTCGAACGCCCGCAGGTCCTGGCGCGCGTCCAGTTCGAGCTCGAGCTGCGCAGTCACAGACGCCGGTGCGCGCTTGCCGAGCAATGGCTTCGCGACATGTGTGATCGTCACTGGCGCACGCAGCGGCGTCGCCATGCGCGAGAAGCCGCGGAAGATCGTCTCAGCAGTCGGCGACGTGAGCGAGCGCGCGGCGTTGAGCTCTCGGATCGGCGTCTCGAGACTCACGCGGATCACTGCAGCAGCTTCGAGACGCACGAGCGCGTGCGTGCGCTCTAGGAAGTCGGCGATGTTCAAAAACTGGAGTCCGAGCTTGCGGATCGGCAGCACAGGCAGCAGCTGTGCGTCGTCTGCGCCGTACACGGCACTGTCGTCGCCACTGAGGACGTCGCCCCAGATCTCGAGCTCGGTCGGACACGCTGGTGTCTCGGTCCACTTGGCAGGCGCACTCGCACGCGCGTACTCGTCGACAAAGTGCGCGACAAGCGCATCAAGCGACAGCGTCGACGCAACATCGCGGCTCGCAACGACGCCGAGCGTCACAGCAAGCGCCTCGACGTCCGAGCGCTGCGCGTGTGTCAATGGCGTCAAGAGACTCGCAAAGCTCGCAGCGTCCGCGATCGCAGACACGGGGACGATCGCAAGCTCTTCGAGCGGCGAGTGGCGAAAGTCCGTGAACGCCACGTGCTGCAGCGTCTGGATGTGCTTGGACGCACGCTCGTGCTGCTCGCGCACGCTGAGCGACTCGCCCGAGTGCGCATCGATCGCAAAGTCCATTGCGGCATCGAGGAGCGCGAGCTGCGCCTCAAGCGCCGCGATCTCGCGCGGCGCGCGCCACTTGAGGCAGTGCTGAACGAACGGCGACGTGCGCACTGCCATCGCAAAGTGGGTGCGGCGCAGCACTGCGTGGAGGAAGCGGCGCGTCGGGAGCTGGCTGAGCAGGTCGGTCACGAGTGCGAGGACAAGAGCAGTGTACCGGAGCGTGTGGTCGACGTCCGGTGCGTTGTGCTTTGCTGCGATCGGCGCGTTCAAGCGCGCGAGGAGGTCGCGCAATAGACTTGGGAGAAAGTCCTTTGCGTGGTGCGCTTGCGTCGTCGGTGGCGCCTGCTGCTGCTGCTGTTTCGCTGACGTCTTGCGGCGCTTGGCTGGCTGCGGCTGCGCCACAGCGGCGGAGTTGTCGTCGTCCGACGCACTGACGCTCTGCCAGTGGCGCGCGAGCTTCGGGTGCGACTGGAACTCGAGCGCGCGCTGCGTCGGCGAGAGCGCGCTCCACATCGGCAGCGACGCGAGCTTGAGGAACGACTGGACAGCAGTGGAGGCAGCGCACTTTGCCCGTCAGTCGGACTGCTGGCACTCCGAGGCCCACACACCCACACAGGATCACACGCACCTTGGCGACCGCTGGGACGTCGAGACTCTGGTAGCAATGGATGAGGAACTGCACGAGGTGACTCTGCTCCAGCACGCTCCACTCGAGCGCGTGGGCACCGTGCTGGAGCGTCAGGAGCGCTGCGACGAACGCGTCCCACGTCTGCGGCTCGTCGCCGAGGAACGTCCACTCGCCGCCTCTCGCCTCGAGAAACTTGGTGTTCACGAGCATTAGGATCGACAGCACGAGCGCCTTTTGCTGCTCGCGAAGCGCATCGGTCGTAGCGAGCGCATCTGCGACGTGTGGCCAGAGCACGTCGTCCAAGTACTGCGCTGCGTGGAGGTCGCGCAAATGCCCGCGCACTTGCTCGAGGTCAGCGACTGCGAGGTACCGCGTGTAGACGTCATGCGCGCCGTTGAGCACCTGTCATGGAGAGAGCCACGCCATGCGATCAGTCCGAGTCTGTTCATCTTGCTTGCAGGGAGGGAGGGACACGTATCGCTCTATCGGCAACGCAATGAAGCGCAACTGCGCAGGCCACACAGACAAACCTTTTCCTTTGCGCTTGCGCTGCGGATGGTCTGCACGAGCGCAGTGAGCTGGCTGGTGCCTGCCGCAGCCGCAGCGCTCTTCTTTGGCTTGCCCATGCGGTCTGTTTGGTGCGATCGCGTTTGGGTGGCTCTTTGCCACTTTCGGTAGTGACGTAACTCAGTGAATCGTTTGCCGAATCGATTCACTGATTTTCGTCACTACCACAAAATATCATCAACAATACATTCTACATGAAGTCTTTTGACTATACAATATCGAATCGATAGTGGCGACACTCGCTTGTTGTGCTGCTCCATCTGTTTTTATCACTATCCACCAGCTGGTGTTCCGGTCTGGTCGTCCTTGACCAGTTCGTGTGCTCATGCTCATGCCGCGGCTCAGTCGACGACGGTAGCGGCGGCGCGCGAGTCAGTGCCTGTCCAGCTACACACACGTCCACGTGGTCATTACCCACCGCACCAAACAAACGACCGAGTGACTCCAGCCGCCGCAGCAGCAGCAGACCGATCGAAATCGAACCACCGTCGCCACCTCTGCCTGCTCTGATTACAGAGTGCGCACGTTCGTCCGCGTCGAGACAGTCGTCATTGAGTGGCGAGACCACGCAAAGCTACAGCAGCAGCAGCACGACCTTCGCCGCGACAGCACCGAGTGTCAACATGCGCACCGACACACTCGCTGCCTCGAGCGATGAACACCCCGACGAGTCGTTGCCTCGCATGCCAGCAGTGACGCAATCAGCGCTTGCCATGTCGCCAATCACAACGACATCGCTGCCGCTCTCACTGCCGCTGTCGCCGCTGACAGCATCGCGATCAGCGCGCACGGACAGCACGTGCGCGCCAGACGAAGCGGCGAGCGAGTACCAGCGCAAGCGCACGGAGCGCATGTTTTCGTGCGAGAACATGCGCGAAGACGTCGATCGGGACCTTCGGATCACGGGCGTGACCAAGAAAGGCTCCAGCTGGCAGTACCACATCAATGTGCTCGACACGCGCGTGCGGCTGCCGAGCTTCACGGACCCCGGCAGTCTATCGGCGTCGGCGGCGTCCACGCTCTCATCTGCTGCCGCTGCTGCAACGTCGCCGCGTCTTCACGTTGGGGCGTCGTACCCAGAGACCGCCGCTCATGCCCCAAGCGATGACGCAACGTACGCCGCGCTGCCGCCGATCGTGCGCTACTCAGTCATGCGGCGGTACAACGACTTTCGGCAGCTCTATCTGTTCTTGGCCGACACGTACGGCGCGGAGGTGCTGGACGCGCTGCCCAAGTTCCCCGACGGCGGCTTGCTGTCGTACATCCGCGGCGACGACCCGCGGCTGCTCCAGTTCCGCAAAGAGCAGCTCGAGCGCTTCTTGCGCGCGCTCGACGCGCATCCGCAGCTCCACTGGTGCAGCGGCTTGACGCACTTTCTCCGGCCTGACGTCCTTGAGCTCACGACGATCGGCGGCATGTTCCAGACCCACGCCGACGCAAACGCCGCGAATGGCGACGCTGTCTATGGCCACTGCACCAGCAGTCGCGCTGGCATTGCGCAGGCACCGACATCGTCAAGCGGCTACGTCTCGCTCTCGCTCATCAAGTCCCCCGAGATCCGCTTCGGGAACCACGCGAGCGACGGTCGCGGCGACCGCAAGCGCCGGCGCGTGCCGTTCGGACTCTGGAGCAGCAGCACAAGCGATGGCGAGACGTCCACGGCTACAGCTATGGCTGCAGCTGAAGAGCCGCAGAGCGGGGCGACGAAGCGCGGGTCGCTCACGGAAGAGGAAGACGACAGCGAAGACGGCGCGAACGAGTCTGGAGACACCAGTGGCGACGACCGGACGCAGACGAACGAGCGCAGCCATCCGAGCGACGTGGACAGTGCGTCTGATCAACTGCCTGCGACTGCACCGACGCGGCTCATGACGTTGCTGTCGCTCGAGCCAACTGCGTCGCAGTCGTGAGTGCACTCGCACCTTGCTGTGTGTGGCGCGGCGCTTAGAGTCGCGTCCGTCGCCACCGCCATCTCTCTCTAGCTACCTACCGTCTCCTATCAAAGTTCGTCAGTGCGTTGCAAGTGATGGCACATTCGATGTTGCATGGACGCTCTGAGGACGGAAGCGCGCTCTCTCTCTCTCTCGGCCCTCGCAACGCCAGACAACAACATGGCGGAGTAGAGAGGCAAAGGAAGTGATTGCAGCAGCAGCAAGCGACTCACGCGCTAGCTACAGACAAGGCGTAAGGCGTGCTGTGGCGCCGCACTAGAGCAGCTCGACGTCGGTCCAGCCGCTCACTGCGGTGCGGAGCAGCGGCTTGAGCTCGCAGCGCCGGTGCGCGAGCAGGTCCAAGTACACGCGCACTTTCTGGCCCGACGCGAGCTTGATGTAGACCTGCGAAGGCGCACGAGAGCGAGAGCGTGAGGCACTCGCCAGTTCGCCAATGAGCCGCAGAGAGAGAACGTACTGCGTCGTCTGTGACCGACGAGATCGTGCCGACGTAGTCCTCGTTGATCACTGGCGACGACACCACGACCTCGTCACCGTCTTCGAGCGTGTACTTGCCGCAGACCAAACGCCTTCGCTCCGACGTGACGGTCGCTGCGAGCACCACCGGACCCTCATGCGTGAGTCCACGCATCCACGCACGCACGTACAGCGTCTCACATCGCAAGAGAGAGAGAGAGTGAGAGAGCGAGCTGCAGACCTGTCGCGCTTGCTTCAATGCGCGCAGTCGAGACCTCAGCGCGCTGCGTGCGCTCGCCGAGGATGCTGGCGAGGTCCGCGCTGATGTCGTCGAGCGGGAGTCGCACTGCTGGCTCCGACAGCAGCTGCTGCGGTCCGATCTTCCGCCGCTTGCTCGCACTCGGCGCTACACAACGGCGCATCTGTGAGCGAGCGCCTTCTTGCAGAACGCACTGACGCACCGACGAACGCACCTTTCAGCTTGCTCCGCTCCTCTGGCTCGGACGCTGCATCGGCGTCCTCTGGCTCAGTCGCGTCATTCGACGACGAGGACGACGGCGCACTGGCGGTCGCAACAGCAGCTGCTACTGCGGCTGCGGCTTCGCGCGCTTGAGCTGCAGCGACGTCCTGCAGCTCGCGCTGGAGCTTGATCGCCAGCGCGTCGACGCGCGCGAGCAGCTCGCTCTTCACTGCGTCCTTTGCTTGCTGCGACGGTGTCGGAGCGATCAGCAAGAGCACACTCGTGAACATCCAAGGCGCTAGGACATACACCCAGAGAGCCACTGTCGTACCTGCCAGAGGTTGTGCGCGCGCTGCACTTCAAAGTCGTACAGGTCCTGGCTGTTCTTGAGCTGAAGGCTCTTGTGCCACTCGGCAGTCTCGAGCAGCCGGTTGCGCTCCTCTTTGAACTCGCTCACGCGCCGACAGAACTCTGCGAGCGTGCCGTCTTCGACCATCTTCTTCTTCTTCTCGAGCTCCAGGAGCTTCTCCTGCTGCAGCGCGTGCTCGTCCGCCTCGTCGTGTTCCGACGCGCTCGACGACGTTGTCGAGACGTTCGAGAGCGACCGCTCGCGCTTGCTGCCAGCGTCGCCATTGCTATCGACTGCGCCGTGGCTCTCGCTGCTCGACACGCCATGCTCGTCGTCGTCGTCGTGCTCGTCGTCGCCGTCCACTTCGTCGTCGTTCTCATGGCGACTGCGCGGCTCGCTGCGGTCGCTCGTCGCAGGGTTCTCACTGCGCTGCGTTGCACTCCGCTTCTTCGCATCGCGCGGTGGCAGCAGCTTCTTCGCGCCGCTGCGCGTCGTGCTCCCAGTCTCTGGTGCAGTCGCTGCCGAGCTCGCATCGGTCTCGGCCCCGTCGTCCGACTGCGACGCGCTCGTGTTCGTTGGTTTTGCAGCAGATGCACTGGTGTCGCGACGGCGACGGCGGAGATTGCTGCTACTGCTGCTTGCAGCACTAGCGTCGTGGTGGTGGCTCTGCGCCGCACTGCGGCGGCTCGCGCGCTCCATCGTGTGGCGTCCGGCAGACACGAGCACAGTAGCAGGTTCGAGCTCAGGTCGCGTTCAAACGAAATGTGGGAGCAAAAAGTGTATCGCGCAATGTGTTGATGTGGTGCACACAACAGCGCATATTTTTACAAAATCATTTATCGACAATAACGCTTTTCAAATATCAGAATTCGCAATCCAATCTTGTCTCCCGACTGACTCTCAACGCACAGACGACTGCCATGGCAAGACGATACAACCACTTAGCTCCAGCGTTTTGCTTCGCAAGCAACCAACACGGAAGACGAAAGCCCATTTGATAAGTTGAGGCGTGCCAACATACACTTTCGTATTTCCCCTCTTCTACAACATTGGCATCGTATTCACTGATCTGCATGCGAAGAGTCCGGTCCCTCTGGACCACCACGACTCTCCCGTCACCGAGCGGTAGCGGGCAGCGTTGTCTTGTAGTTAGCAGCTGTCGGTGGGAACAGACAGCAGCTGCAGCACAGAGTGCCAAGGCAGATTCATTCAGTTTGGATTCTTCTGTCTCGAGCGCATGCAGGTCACAAGGACGCCGCACGCTGCGAGGCTCCCGGGACGTCGCGGCCCTGGGGACACAGATCAAACTGAACTTTGTCTGCCGTCGAAGACAGCCGACTCAAGATGATGCCGTGGGACGCGGATTAGCCGGTGTTGACGATCGTCACCAGGCCGTCGCTTCCATACTCGCCAGACGCCGCCAGCGGGAACGCCAACAGAGCGGCCGGTCCGGACACCGCGACGTCCACAAACTGCGTGCTGCGGGAATGGAGCGGGCCGTTCACAGCACCGCTGGTCCCGAACTCGAACCCCAGAGTCGACGATGAAGACATGCCAACTGCGTCGACAACTGGAGATGATGCGACATGGCGCGCGGTGAACGCACCAGCGCTGCCCGCGCCACCCAAGTACTTGTGCGACTCTTCTACAACGTGTACATCGTATTCACTACTTTGAGCTCGCCATTCATAAGTATCCGCATTATATCACAACGTCACCTGTGTCAATCGAACGGCTTTATGATGAACACTTGCATACTCCCATGGTATTATTCAATGCAATTGTAAGGCTCGTCATACAGACGACAAATAAACAAAGCCGCAAATGATCAGCTGCCGAGTCTGAGAATGATACTTAACACTTCATGTGACCATCAATGATTGCCACTCAAATACTAATAAATCAATATCAAGTATATGCCCATTGCTTGCGAATGCTACTTCTAACCCCCCCCCTATTTAAGGCTGACGATTTGACGACAAAACGTCATGAATGATAAAAATGAACTACTACGAGCTGATCAAGTCAATACGTGGTATAGAGTCAGGTTCATCGCGGCATATTTGTCATACGCTTAAATCAACTCTTGAACGAATCTCTAAACATGACCAATTTCTCTTGCGTTGCCAGTCAGAGAGGCTGTCGGCCATCGTCACTAGAGAGTAGGTCTGAAATGCCCGCGACATCGACAAATGCATGTGGCTGCAGTTGACCCAAGAACTCCATGCCAAAACACAGGCGGAGAAGCCATCTTCAAATACACAGATGTCTTCGCAAGCTCCAACTTCAACGATCACACAATTTCGTTCGTTGATTCGAGGGCTCGATATGCCAGTTGTCTTGCGCCATCAATTGGCCACTTCTTAGAAATGGCGGCTTCACAAATATGAGTGGGTAAGATGGGAGGCTTACTGAACGCATCACATTGTAGGAGCGCTGCAGTCATGCTGGAAACCCGACAGTTCGTCAGTCTTGTCGCTCTGGAAGACAGCAAACCCGCATGCACACAATGTCGTTGTTGGAGTGTTGCCCCAAACGTACTCAAACACAGTGTGGCAAAGTTGACAGACCGATGCATTATCCGCATGCAACTCGACACAGTCAAAGAATTTGTGGTTGTGAATGCCGTTGAAGGTGGTGGTGTCGCTTTCCACCTACGAAGTGCAAGAGGGAGTGGCCAGTGTGGCGATGTGAGTCCCAGGGACGGGGCGGAGCCCCGGTGTCTGCAACTCGCATGATCGCTCCCGACTGCGAAGTGACCCGAATCCAGCCAGCAGCTCTCGCGCG
>JAASFT010001049.1:0-10315 GCA_023333885.1 Globisporangium parvum
CGACAACGCCGTCTGTTCGACCGTGCAAGTCACACTCAAGATGCTGCGCCCGCTCCCGGAGCTGCGAGACGAGATCGACCGCGCCGTGCATGCCATGCAAGCTGTCGCGATCGAGACGACGCGCGTTGCGTGTCTGCACGTCGCACGATGTGTCGAGAACGGCACTCCTCTTCCGAAGATAAGCCAGACGTTCTTCCGTCAATGTTGCGCTGGTGTTGGGGCGTTGCAACGACCATCGCAGTGCAAAGATCCAGCGTTGCGAGCCACTCTTGCCGTCTACTGCCAAGCGCGCAGCGAGTGTCAGGAGTACTCGCCAGTTGCCATTGATCACTTGGGCGAGTCCATCACAGAACTCGCGGCGATGATGGCCACCAACGCACTCAACCACATCACTTTGAACTTCGATCGCCGTCTTCGCGCGTACCTCCGACTACACTTCCACCTCGACTCCAAGACGGCGAACACAGTGCTGTGGATGTGCAAGCTTGGCACCACAGGATCCAGTGACATGGACATTCGCTTGCGGTCGATCGCGTTCCGCGTTCGTACTTGGCTTTGTCTCTCTGCAGACGACGTCCTGACTGAGGACGTGGTGAAGAACAAGCTAGAGCATTGCCTTGCAAAGATGCACCAGATACTGCAAGTGATCGAGTCGCACCATGCAACAGCAGAGCGCATCGAACGAGGTATCAAGCTGTTCTCGCTACTGCCGCTCACAACGTCGTTCGTGCCCGCCAGCGTTCCGATCAGCACGACTGTGCTCCACACCATGAGCAACAGCATCTATCGACGAACTGGTGTCAGCATCTTTGGCCTGACCGCGACGACAGAGGGCGGCAAAGAGACACACCGTCGCCGCAAGACTTTGTAGATCGCAAGGCGCAGCTTTGGCGCAAAGAGTTCAACCTGACGGGTCTCGCAACACCGCGATCCAAGTTCGCTTTCCGTGTCGTCACAAACGGGTACTCGGCCTCGGTGCTCCGCTACACAACACAGCAACGCGAGGTGCACGCACGAAGTCAATGAGTACCCGGCTCACCAATGCAACCTCCCGGCGAACATCGTTGCGATCGATCCCGGCGTGATCGACATGTGCGCTGCGCTGCGAACGTACGCAGTAGGTGACCTCAACACCAGCATTGACTCGACACCACGGCAAGTGAAGAAGAAACGAGCGAGAATTCCGATGCAGAAGCGGATGACGTCTAGCAAGAAGCACAAGAGATCGAGGAAGCGCAAGCGCAAAGTGCGTCATAAGTGCGCGTCACTCATGACGTCCGTCTGTCATGTGTCGGCTGGTGAATACAGGCACCATGCTCGTATGACGCACACAAACGACTGGCACAAATGACTGCGTCACCGAAAGGACGAGGACTGCGTGCGCTACGTGACTTTGCTCGAGCAGTTGCCGTCGTTCAAGACCGCATCGGCGACAGCAATCATCCAGCGAATGGCGAGCCTGTGGAGCTCTATGGGCTTTCTGCTGAGCTTCTGCAGACGCACTGCTTTTCGCATGTGGCGCGTGACGCAGAGCCGGTTTAGGAAGATCGCGATGGCTGAGATCGCGAAGAAGATCGCCCCAAAGCCTGTGCACGACACCACTCAGGTGCGCAATGATGTGGTCGTCGCGATCGGGAACTGGCGTCCGCACACTTGGTTTCGTGGCCACCCTCCTGTCCCAATCAGCGCGATGGTGGCCGCGTCACGAGCTCACGCGACAGTGCTGTCCATCGACGAGTACCTCTCGAGCTCGCGCTGCTCGAAGTGTCTCTCGAAGCTCGAAAGCGTCGGCTACAGGGTTCTCCGCTGCAAGAACAGCGACTGTGGAATCGTGTGGAATCGAGACGTGAACGGCGCCGCCAACATCATGACTCTCGGTAAGTGCCTCCTGCTTGGAGAGCCTCGCCCACCCGCCTTGACCAGATCGGCATGAGTCGCTTGATACGGCATTGCGTCCTCTCGTGGGCAGTGTTCAGGCACGTCCACACGGTAGGCTGCTGGAGGTGCAGTAAGTCCGGTATTAACATCTAATGTTAATAAAGACGCAGCAAAGAACACGTATTATAATCTAATGGTAAAGTCGCAGCAAAGAACACGACTGCGGCAATGGCAGGACGCCCTGCGATGGCGCGTGCGTCTCCTGCTCCTGTTGTTGCTGCTGCGAGCGACAGCAAGCGCAAGCGCGAGAGCTACGCTGCAAACCATAGCAGCAGCAGCAGCACCAGCACCAGCACCAGCACCAATAATGGCAGCAGCAACAGCCACACGACGACGCGCACAGACGTGGACAATCGCGATGACGAGCGCGAGACGAAGCGCAAGTGGACGCGTCTGCTGCTCCGCGAGCTCTACGACCTTGGCTACAGTGCAAGCGCTGCGACGCTCGAGAGTGAAGCGCAAGTGCAGCTGCGCTCGAATGCGATGGACCAGCTCCAGCAGTGTGTCGAAGCGCGCGAGTGGGACCGCGCACTGGAGCTCGTTGGACACACTGTATCGCCATCATCGCCTTCACCGACTGTGCACATGAAGTCGGAGGAAGCAGCGCAGGAAGCGTCGCTCTTGCTGCTCAAGCGCAAGTTCCTGGACCTGCTCGTCCAGAAACAGCTGCGCAGTGCGCTCACGACGCTCCACCGCGAGATCCTCCCAGCGTTCCACGTGGTATGACTGCAACATCCAGCAGCTTCTTCTTCTTCGGTGTATGGGAGGTGCGCTGCCTGCGTGCTCACACACTTGTGTACGCACTACGTGCTAGAGCGAAGCAGATGCACAGGCAATGGCGATGCTGCTGCTCTGCCGCACTGAAGACGACGTCAAGGCGCGTGCGACGATCCCGTGGCGCAGCGCCGACGTGCTCGCGCACATTGAGCAGCTCGCGAGTCCCGATGAGATCATCCCGCGCGGCGCACTTGGCGTACGTCCACTGGTTGTGTGGCTGATCATTCGCTTCGCAGTCTTGCCATCCTGCCAAGTGTCTATGCGTGGGTGTGAGCTGACAGACACCTCTGGTGATGTGGCGATTCGCCTCTAGCGCCTCGTACACAGAGGGGACGATGCAATAGACAGCAGTGCAGTTGCCAGCGCAGACGCAAAGCGCCTGACTGGCACGTGCACCGCGATGTTGCTCGAGCACACGAGCGACGTCTTGGATCTCCGATTCTCACCTGACGGCGCGTTCCTCGCATCGAGCGCTCGTGATGGCGACGTGGTTGTCTGGCAACTGCCACTGTCCCACGACGATACGGCATCATACAGTGCTGCTGCACAGCAGCAGCAGGTACGTCCATGTGATAGTAGTGTCCATTGCTGGCTGTCGATACATGTCTGACTCGCTCACGCATGACTCGCGCATGACGCATGTACTGGATGTTACAAGCAGCATCCTACGGCGCGGCATGTGCTCAAATGCGCACCTGGCGCGAGCGAGTGCCTCGCGTGGTCGCCTGACAGTCACTCGCTCCTCACGTGTGGGAGCTCAAGCGGTACGATCGAGCAGTGGAACATCTCAGTACGTCCTCGTGCTTCCCTGACATTGGAACATCATCGCTGCCTCGCTGCTTCGAGCTCTCTTGTGCCTACAACGTAGTCGGCGGCCTGACGGTGTCTGTGGCGCGCCTTCGCTTGGTAGACTGGCAAGCGCGAGCACGAGTTCCAGCATCCAGCTGACGGCGTGACAGCCGTGCAGTGGCTCCCAAGCGGTCAGCAGTTTGTCAGTGGGAGTGCAGACAAGTCGCTCTTGCTCTGGGTACGTCTGCTTTGACAGTGTCTCGTGGTTGTCGCTGATGCTGCTGCCACTCTGTTACAAGTGGTTGACGACCCACTGGATGCCTGCTGCAGAACGCCACAGACGGCAGTGTCGCGTACCAGTGGGGCGGTCGCCGCGTCCTTGACATCGCTGTGCACCCAGACGGCACGCGCGTGTTCGTGCTCATCTCCGGCACCGAGATCCGCACGTACGACGTCGCGTCGAAAGTCGACGAGCTCTTCTTCAAAGCCGACGCGCTCATCTCGTGCATGCGACTGTCGCAGTCAGGCGAGCACTTGCTTGTGAACCTCATCGGCGCAGAGGAGATCGCGTGCTTGGAAGTCGACGCGAACGTGATCACTGCCAAGTACACAGGCGCGCGTGAGCAGCGGTACGTGCTGCGCCCGTGCTTCAGCGGCCACACCAGCACGCTCGTTGCGTGCGGGAGTGAAGGTGCGTCGTTGCCTCTGGCGTTGTAGCTTGCTGACGTGCTGCCAACCGACTCAGCTTGCTTGCTGCTCGCATCGTGTGCGCTCGAGATAGACGGAGTGGTGTACGTCTGGCAGCGCGAGACTGGGAAGCTCGTAGCGACATTGAACGGCCACACGAGCGTTGTGAACAGCGTGCAGTGCCACCCACTCCGCTCGGACGTGCTCGCAAGCGCGAGCGACGACGAGACCGTTCGCGTGTGGGTGCTCGAGCAGCAGCCACAGCACTCAGACAGAGTGTGAGCGATCTGCCATGCGTCTTGGAGGCATCTATCTACTCGTCAATGAACAAACTCAAGTGAGCAACTCCGCGTGACTGCCAAACGGGTGTGTTGAGAGAGTCCTTGAGAGCTGGAGGTCTCGATGTGTCGAAGTAGCGAATCCGTGGGCTCTACGCTGAACGAAGTGCGAGCTTGGGAGCTGCCAGCCCTCCAGTCCTCCAGCTCTCCTGTAGTCCTGTAGTGCGACACACCCATGACGAAACGGATGATCTGCGACCTTTGGCGCATTCGACGCCCGACGTCGCCGCTCCAAGTCTCCAAGTCTCGGCCGTGCAAGTGCAGCGTCAGCGCAAGCTACGAGTGTGCGCATCGACAGCAGCTCCAGTCGTTGCAGAAGCCAGACGGAGCAGAAGGCGCGAGGCAGCGACAGGAGTCGAAGGAAGGAGTGCTGCTAGACGAGCGCCGACATGTCTGGCGCGACGTATGGTGCGGTCGCCTACGCTTAGTGAGGAGCGCTAAGTGCATGTTCGTGTGTGCATGTGCTCACGCTGCATGCGTGCGCATGCGACTGCTGGCCGACCACTAGATACGTGGAAGCAAGCGACGTCACAGGACCACTTCGAGCAGCTCATCCATGTCGACCGCAAGCTCGGCGTGTACACGTTCCGGCAGCTGTGTCTGCGCACGCTGCGGCTGTGCAAGAACTTGCCGTACTCGCCTGTGAATTGGCTCTACTTGATCCTCTTAGGCGCGATCTGCGCGATGTATGGGTGCGTACTGACAGCCTTGAGAGGTGCATACCAATGGGATCGCGAGGAGCTACCGAGCGCTGTGCATGACGAGCCATTGACGGATCTGTTCGCTGCCTCGCTTGGTCGCGCCAACGTGTCCTGGCACCTGTTCTAGGCTGTACATCGACGGCTCGGTGCGCTACTTGTTCAAGTGGCGCCGCCTTCTCATTGACGCAGTCGGCGAGAACTCGTTCTGGGGCTTCTTTGTCTGGACGTTCTGGTGCGTCGCGCTCAGCGTCGTGTCGACGTCGTGCGGACAGTTCCTCTCGCCGGCGTCCGATGGTTCGGGCATCCCGAAGATGCGCGCGCTCTTTGCCGGCGTGTACCAGAACCCGAGTGACATCTTGTCGTTCCGCACGTTCATTGCCAAGTCGATCGGAACGGTCATGGCCGGAGGCTCGGGGCTCTCCGTCGGCCGCGCCGGTCCGTACACGCACATCGTCGCGATCCTCGCGTTCCTCATGAGCAAGATGGCGCTCTTTCGCCGCGTGTACTTTGGCCCAGAGAACTACAACTACTTGCGTGCAGGTATGGCATGCGTGACTGGGACTGTGGTTGTGCGCTCTCGGGTTGCTCACGCTGCTTGTGCGCGCGCTCTCTCTCTCTTTCTGTCTGTCAGCGGTCGCTGGTGGCATCACAGCGAGCTTTGGGTCACCGCTTGGCGGCGTGCTCTATAGCATCGAGGTCACAGCCAAGTACTACGAGATCAAGTGCCTGTGGGAAGGCGTGATCTGCTCGTCCATCACGATCCTCGTGTTCAAAATCATCTTCATCAAGCGCGACGTCCTCTTTGAGCGCACGACGTTCTCGGGCTTTGACATGGACTGGGACATCTTCTACTTTGTGCTCCTCGGCGTCATCACAGGGGTGAGTCGTCGCATAGCTCGCTCGTTTGATCGCACCCCGCTGTCGTGCCGCACGTGTCGTTCGCTCTGACGTGGCGGTGTCGCGATGACTTGCTTGTTCATCTACACAGGTCGGCGCTGGGATCTTCTGCAAGCTCGCGATTCTCATGCGCTCGATTCAGATGAAGATGTTCTCTGTGCTTGGACTCACGACACCGTCGTACAAGCGCCGCCTTGTGCACATCCTGTCGATCTGCATCACAACAGGTTTGATCACGTACCCGCTCAAGATCATGCGGCTCTCGGACCGCTTGTTCGTGAACGAAGTCTTTCGTGACCAGCCGCTGAGTCTACCGCAGTGGACGCAGATCACCGAGTGGCCGAACGTGACGCTCTTCATCTACATCTGCCTCAAGTTTGCCACGAGCATATTGCCGTGCGGCTCGCCGCTCTCGATCGGTGTCTTTGGTCCGCTCTTTACGATCGGTGCTGCCATGGGACGACTCTACGGCGAGACGCTCATGAAGCACTGGAACCCGTCGCAGTCGCCAGCGACGTACGCAGTCGTCGGTGCCGCGTGCTTTGCGTCATCTGCGACGCAGACCGTGTCGACGTCAGTCATCTTCTTTGAGCTCACGGGGCAGCTAAGCCACATGATCCCAGTCATGCTCGCATGCATCGTGGCGTACTTTGTGAGCGGCACGATCGCGCCGTCGATCTACGACATCCTCGCCGAGTGGGCCGGTTTGCACTCGGTCTGCTACGACTTCAACGAGTATGTCCTGAGCCAGAAGATCGCCGAGAACAACATGACGCCAGTGAACGTCGTCTTCACGCGCGAGACGACGTACACCGAGGCGCTCCAGGCTCTGGTGCGTTCGCTGTAAGCGTGATCACGTGTGGTGCTTGCCAACTCACTCACGTGCTTGCTTGGCCGACTGACTGACTGCCGCTTCTGCAATGACGACAATGCCCAGAGCGTGTACAAGTCGGAGGAGTACTTCCCGATCTGCGATGACCAGGAGACACGCACGCTGATTGTGCGTGTGTGTGTGTGTGGAGATGTGCTGGTTGCATGAGCTTGTGTGCTTGGGCTCGCGAGCGCTAACACTGACTTGCTTGCTGTGGGCGTGGATCAGGGCTGCATCCGCCGCTTCGACTTGGAGGTTGGCATTGCGCGCTTCTTTGCCGTGCACCAGCCAGAGGTGCGTTCACACAGTATAGCAAGTTGAGCGAGTCGCGACAGATTGGACTGAGTCTGGCTCGCATTTGCGAATGCTGCTGCTCTGCTCTTGATAGATGCCATCGGACACGAACCCGAACGTAGCCGCCAAGATCTTGCGTCTCGTGTCCGACACGCTTCGCTTTGACAAGAAGAGCAGTGCAGTCGTGGACGACATCTCGTTGCTCAACTTCCAGACAAAAGAGCATACGACTGCGTCGAGTGTGGTGCGTCCATGCGTGTCGATTGAGAACTAGCACTTGCGCTTCTGTCTGCACTGCGCTGGTGTCGCTCGCGACGGCGAGATGCTGAATCTACAAACGACGGACATGCTGCGCTGTGCGTGTCGTCGTCGGTGCAGTTGCAACTCGGTCCGCCGTTTGCGCCATTCGCGTTCGACTCGATTCCTGTCGAGAGCTTCCCGCCGCAGGTACGTGCAGCACATCTTGAGTCTATGCTCGCAGATCCGAAGCGTGGTCCCTCACACGCGTGTGTGCTTGCGCAGGTGGGCGAGTATGTGAACCTGTGTCGCGTGCACAAGGTCGCAGCGATGACCATGTGGACGCAAGTGTACGTCGTCAGGAGCGGCAAGTTGCTCGGCGTCATCAACCTCGACTCGTCGCTCAACCAGCTTCGACAGGAGGAGACACCAGTGCTCATTGCGCCGTAATCGACGCTCTGGCTCGTCCATGCCGTTGCCAGCTCCGCAACAACAGCAACAGCAACAGCGTTGCCTCTTGCGTCTGCCTACTGAGCACCTTGCAGTCTGACCCTGTATGCCAGCTATCATCACTGAGCGAGTGCTTCTGTAGATCGCCACCACCACAAACACACATCATCAGCTCAATACATCTCGACTTCTCCATTCCATTCCATACCACCCGCACTCGTGCCTGCAGTCTGTGCTCACGTGCTGCAGCAACTGACTGCTCATTGACACGACAAGCGAGCGACGCCGAACACACGTGCGACCCCTTTGAAGCGAGCAACGACATCGAGCGAAGCATCGTGGGCTGTGCTGCTGATCTGTTCTATTCGCGGAACATGTCCTCATCTAGATCTGAACAGCGATTTCTAAATCCATCAGACATCTTCAAAACAATCAAAAATGTCCGATAAAATACTGAATGCCATCCTTGAGGTTTTATAGGACATGTTCTCTTAACACAGTAAGTCCGATAGTGAAATAAACGAGAAAAGGGTTTTTGGAATCTCACCCACATCTGACAAGGTTTTAGTCAAACCCACCTGGTTTTGTCAAGGAATTATTTGGCATTTTATATAGGCATTCCGAGCCAAACGGTTTTCAAAATTCCAGCGCCTGGCTCAAACGGAAAGTTGAAAAACATCCAGCTCGAAATGCCTATATAGAATGCCAAAACATTATCTGACAGAACTAGGCGTGAAATTTGAATAACCTTATCACAGCAAGGTGAGGTTATTCATTCGATTCGATGCGAGGTTCTGAGGTTGCTTTCAAACAGTAAATCCGATAGTAAATCCGATAGTGAAATAAAATCGTTGAGAATGGAAGGTTTTGAGGTTTTACAACGATGATTTGGAGTTTGTATAGTGTCTTAGAATTTACCATCACTCACCATCAATCATTCCTCATTTTTCTGTCTACCCTCCTATTAAGACGCAAGTCATTTTTGATATCGTTATCGACAAGATGGCAACTCCTTGAACGACAGTCAAGAAAGTAAACGACAGTCAAAATTAGTGATCTTGACAAAGCAACCGATTTTGCTTGTTACTGAGTTGAATATACAGAACTTGACTCGGTCTTGTGACGTGTCACTCGGCGTCACAGCTCGGTTTCTTGTATATTCGGTTATTGTGGTATTTACTCCAAAATTATTCAAAGTTCATTTTTATCTATACGATCAAAGTACGAGATAAAATACGATTTGACTCTAAACTTGCAACGAAACGGCGTCCGCAAGTTGCTGGACATACTAATAGGATATCCTTGTCAAGAATCGAGTTTATTCCGCAAGCCTTCCGCAACATACTGGTGTGTAGCAGGAGCACGAAATTTTGTAGCAGGAGCACGACATTTTGTAGCAGGAGCAAGACATTTTGTCGCAGGAAGACTGGGTGTGTAACGCAGCCTATTCTGCGCCGCGCTGCTCGCTTGGCCAGCACCACCACACCCAGCCACCTTAGGTTGTGTACAGCAATACAGACATGATTACGTAGGATCGCGGTGCGTGGAACATGATGACGACCAGCAGAACGTTCGCGTATTTTTCAACACACCAAGCGAGGACACGAAGGTCGCGAAGGTGCTGGACGGACGAGGTGCCGACGACCATGTGCCGCTCACGACGCTGGAGCAATTTGACATCCAAACAAAAGAGAAGATCAAGCGTGCGATGGGATTGCTCTTCAGCGCAAGCCAGGACCTAGTGACACCGCATCTGACTGTCGCTTCCAAGGTGCTCGAGGTGACGATGGCGCACCTTCTTCGCCATTACGCGTCGCTGAGGTCGCTGAACGCCGATGGGATCACCGTGCTTCGTCTTGAGGAGTGCACTGAGCCTGCCGACATCACCACGGCTGATATGCTCGCCTGGTCATGTGAGCTGTACATCGGCAAGCAAGACACGACGACCATCAAACGACAGACGAAACCGACCTCGCAGACGATCAGCCCACTGTGCTCCAACAGCAATACGTCTCGATTGAACAGCTAATCGAGATGAACAAGCTGCTCGACAGACGCCTAGTAGCGATGGAGACTGCGACATCAGACAACATTGTCTCGCGTGGCGCTGGAGCACTGCTGAAACACATGCGGCAGTTGCAGATGAGTGGCAATCCAAACGGCGAAATCGACCGCTTTGACCGTCTTGTCGCCACTGTGGTAAAGTAAGGGTGAAATTCCCCTGCTTTATTCACTACCAGGCATCTCGGGTCAGTGGAGGTTGCAAAAGTCGGCTCGAGTGTCGCTAAAAGTGGGTGAGTTGCGGTTTGCGTAAATCCAAGACGACGATGATGTCA
>JAASFT010001050.1:0-10311 GCA_023333885.1 Globisporangium parvum
CAAAGCCGCTCAAGCGCTTTGAGCTCCGCGGCTTTGAGCGCGTCTCGACGCTCGCCGACAAGGGGAGCTACAAGGTCGCGCACGTGATGGTCGTGCGCGGACAGCTCGATGAGCTCCTGAGCCACATCCCCGAGGCGCTCGCGCTCGCGTTCAACACCTGCATGTGACAGACGTCGGCGTTGTTGACTTGAAGACGTGTGTGTGTGGGTTCACTTCCTTTGTGCTGAATCTCTGTGAAACTGGCTATCATGTAGTTTTGGCGCTCTATGCGGCTGCATTTGCAATTTCGTAATCCGAACCGACTTTTGCTGGAGTATATGCAGTTTTTAGGGCTAGTTTCGCGATACCAGCTTCAAAGAGGTGGCGAGTCGCCATTTTCGCTCTTGGGGGCAACGCTTCGAACGCGAACGCGGTGCAGCAGCAACAGCAGCGGAGGAGGAGGAGAGCAGCGGCCGACAATGGGCTCTGCGGCGTCCAAGGAGCGCAAGTTCTTCCGCCCGTGTACGTCTCTCTTGCGGCGCGCCGCGACGCGCTGCGTGTGCGTATGAATGAGGAGATTAGGAGCGGTACTTGCAAAAGCAAGTGTGAGAGTCAGTCAGGCAGCTCCGTGGACAGCTTCAAGCGAGTGTGTCTGCTATGAGGCACAGGGGACAAGTGAGACTCACGCTGCTGCACTGCGCTTGCTCGTTGGTCTCTGCCAACCCGATAGTTGATGCAGGGGAGTTCACAGTCGCGTGGCTGACGTTCAAGGTGCGCACAGTGCGCGCTGATCGACGGACGCCATGTACCATACGCTCGCAAGTCGTGACGCGTGCTGCTTGCATCTCTCTCTCTCGCTCTTTGCAATGACATGACGCAGGGCGATGCAAACGAAGACCAGGAGCACCGACTGATGGCGCGCAAAGCGGGGCTACTGTCGTCCAAGCTCCTGCGCGGACTCTTTGGCGGTCCGTCGTCTCGATCGAAGCGCGAGTGAGAGTGCACGCGCACTGGTCTGACCGCCGCGTTTGTGTGTTTGTGGATGTGCAGACGCGACGATGAAGTGTCTGGCGCAGTGCCCAGGCGAGTTCATCTCGAAAGAGGCGTTCATGTGCAGCCTCGCGCTCTGCTACGTGTACGTCCGCTGCCTCCTCGCGCTCGCTACCATTGCGTCTTGGTGCACTATTGTCTAGCGCTCACGCGCTCGTGCTGCGTGTGTGTATGGGCATGTGCTAGTGGCAACACGGAAGACCGCATCAGCTACCTCTTCGCCATGTACGCGATCGTGTACGCAGCGGAACGGTACGGCACTGAGCGTCGAGTCGTCGTAGCTGCTACTGCGGCGCCAGCCCACTGTGCAGTCCCCAGGGAGCTCACGACGACCGTATCACATGCTGGCTGCTTCCGCGCGCACTGCCAACGCACAGTGACGACGGCGTCATCTACGAGACCGACTATCTGTACCTGCTCGAGTACCTCGAGAGCTTCAACGTCATTCCCAAAGTACGTACGTACGTACGTCTCGCACAGTCTGTCGCTGTGGCGACCGAGACGCTCACTGCCGCTGCTTGTTTGCGTCCTACGTACGTGTGTGAGTACAGAAGTTCTACGCTGCGTTCGAAGAGTGTCACGTCGCCATGGGCGGCATGCTCTCGAACGCGCAGTTTGGCGAGTGGGTGCGCCAGTACCCTGTCTTGATGGACGTACGTACCAAACCGTATGCCCCGCTGCTCTAGCTGCGCTGGCAGTCGACCTGCGAGGCGCTCACTCACACCCACCTCCCTTGCATGTGCTGACGCGTCGGCTAGTTCCTCGCGCACCACTTGCCGCCGTCGCCACTGCCGTCGAGTCCGCTCTCGGTCCGCACCGCTGACGATCAGCGTCCGAATGTGTACGTCCCACAGTCGCACTGTCTGGCTGCCTATCCGTGGCCCATGGCGCATCCTCACACCAGCGCGTCCATGCTCTGCGCTTGACTACGTAGCGACCCGCTGAACCACAGTCCGTCGTGTCGCCTCGACAAGCAAAAGAGCGGCAGCGCTGGGCACTTCAGCTCGTTTGACTTTCTCGGCGGCGAAGACAGCGGCGACGACGACTCGGATGAGCTCTACGACTCGGACCAGATCTCCGAGATGGAGGAGTTTGGCGGGAGCTACAGCGACCCGCACGCCAGTGGCAGTGGAGGCAACGGCACTGGCAGCAACGACAACGGCTCGGACTCGCCGCGAGGCACGCCAGGGCTCTACATCAGCCACGACGACGACTACGCAGGTCCGCAGACTGCAAGGGCGGCGCCACCAACACCGCTCTTCAATGGAAGCGACCACGGCTTCAGCCGCAGTGCTGGGCGAGCGCCAGCGTCTGGGCTGCGGCCGTCGCGCGGCGTGCAGAAGATGGGGCGGAACTTTGGCAAAGCCGTTGGCGGTGGGATCTCGAAAGTCGGGCGGAGCATCCTCCACGTTGGCAAGTCCCAGGTCCACAGCAGCAGCAGCGCGACAGCGAGTAGCAGCAGCAGCAGCGCTCATACAAAAGGAGGCACGAGTGACACTGTCGACCCCGGCGCTGCGTCGCTCCTAGCTGCTGGCTACGCGTTCTCGTCCGAGTCGCAGACGAGCAAGAGCTACGTGTGCGGGTACCTCCACAAGATCAGCGACGGCAAGTGGTCGAAGCGGTCGTGGCATCGCCGGTGGTTTGTCCTCGACAAGCAACTCGGCGTGCTGTCGTACTACCGACACAACCCCGCGAACCTCCTGTCAGCAGCGCCGCATGGGAACATTGTCCACATGGACGAGACGGACGACGATGGCGATGATAGTGGCCGTGGCGATAGCGGTAGTGGTGGCGACCACGAGCATGCGCACTCGAGTGCGTCGCCGTCCAAGGCGCAGCACGAGCAGCAGCCAAGTGTCGGTACTGCTACTGGCAAACCCAGCAGTCGCTCAGACGCACCGGCACCGACCGCTCCAGACACGGCAGACCACGCACTGGACAAGCAGCAGAACCTGCTGTACCTCTGCAAGACGCATCCGTGGTACCGCGGCGAGTTCGACTTGAACGCCGACAGCGTGTCGCTCTTGTTTGAAAAGTCGCTCGCAAAGAGCGCGCCGACGAGCTACTTCTTCCAAGTCTCGACGCTCTCGCTCCACGAAATCGACTCGAAGCGCGGTGTGCAGTACAAGGTACAGCCGATGGGGCGTCGCGATGATCTTGACTGAGAGCGTCCGGACAGAGTCTCGCTCACACAATGTTGCCGCTTGCCTTTGGCGGTGGCTATGCAGCTATGCGCGGACAACGAAGGCGACTTTGATCGCTGGACACACGCGATTGCGACTGCGATCAACCGCAAGCACACGCAGAGCGCGGCGCAGAGCCGAGGTGCGTACGGGGCAGACGACCTCTCCATCTCTCTCTCTCGTGTTTGCTTGAGCGACTGCGTCCTGACATTGGCAATCGAATGGACGGGTGCTCCTCGTCTCCTGTGCACTAGCACCGGTGCTCTCGCACCAGCAGCTCTATCGACAGCGCCTGCTGCAAGCGCAGCACGAGCAGGAGCAGCGACAGCACGAGCAAGACGAGCACGAGAGTACGGCCCACACGAGCACAGCGGTCATCACGCCGACATCATCTGTGGAAGCCGACTCGGCGCTCGAGGCGACGCGCTCGCCAACCAAGCGACCTGGTGGAACTAGCCCACCAACGCCAGCGCTGCCATCAGTCCCAGCGCTGAAGCCAGTTCCGCCGCCCATTGTCACGAGCTATCAGCACGTGACGCTGCCAGTGGTCGAGCCATCGCAGTGGCGCTTGGACGTGTCGGTCGAAGGGACGAAGCAGTGCTTGATCCTCGGCTTTGTCGTGAACATGGTCGCGATGAAGTGCATCGCGTCCGAGCACGTCATGAGCAAGTGCCTCGTGTGCGTCGTCGTCACCGCGGCGTACGTGCTCAGTGTCTACAACCCCCGCCCGCGCTTCGCTGTGCAGTCAGCGCGGAGCCACAGCAGCGCGGCTTCAGACAGCGCTGGTGCCATGAGTGCCGATGCTGCGATCCTGCACTCGGAAGGGAGTAGCAACACTCGATGTGCCGATCCGACACTGTGCTGCTTGCATCGAGTAGCAGCAGCAGCAGCACGATCCAGTACGCCTGACGGTGCTGGAGCGAGTGGACTGGTCGATCCGAGTGGCGTTCATAGCGCGATGCCACCGGGACGAGCGCTCAAGAAGTTTGCCATGGGCAGCTCCATGACGCGGACGCACATGAACGAGAACGGTCGGTCGACGAACGTTCCGCACTCGTGGGCGACGTCGCGTGGCGAGACGTTCGCCGTTCGGAGTCTCGACTACAAGAAGACGCGGCGAAAAGAGGTACGCGGTCGAGTGGCGTCGTGTGTGGTGTCCAAGGGCAAGGATGGGAGAGACTGACACGGTCACGGCGCTGTGTTGTGTCGACTAGGCGTCGCTGCCGGCGCTGTTTGAGTTCCTCGGCTGCGACTTGATCCGGACCGACGGCAAAGTCGACTTGATCTCGCAGCGCGTTGAGCTCCCCGCAGAAGTCGCCGACGACAAGCTCTTCATCATCAACGCGCAGGTGCGTTCGTGCTCTTGGGTGAGACTGCGGCAATGCGATGCCGCTCAGTGAGCTAACGTGCGCTTTGTGCCCAGTTGCCATCGTATGCACCGAGCGTCTGGGGCGACGCAAGTAGCAACGGACCAGGCTTTAGTCTCGTGCTGTACTGGAAGATCCCGAAGTCGGTCGTCGAGGTGCGTTGCGGACTGTGTGGGAGTGGGAAGAGGGCGAGAGAGAGCGTCCGTTTGTCCGAGTCGTCGTTGAGCAGACCCGATGGAGATGGATGGACACTGGAGGACTCACACAATCGCCCCTGCCTGACTGCACGTCGTGATGCCATCCGTAGGAGCTCAAGGACCCGCAGACACCGGCGCTGCGGCTGTTCAAGCGGTTCGTCCACGCTGGGAACGACACGTCCTTGACCGACCGGTTCAAGGTCATTGCACAAGTGACGAACCAGGACGAGTGCGGCGTGACGGGCATGGGGAAGAAGCTGCTCGCGAGCCACAATGCGACGCCGGTGCTCACGCGGCCGCAGCACCGGATCTACCACTTCAACGACGGGAGCACGGAGATCGTCGTGGACATCCACTCGTTCTCGTACATTGCGCGGCGCGGGATCCACTTGCTCCTCGACAAGACGTCGAAGCTCGTGATCGACATTGCCTTTGTGCTCCAGGGCGAGACCGACGACGAGCTCCCAGAGCAGATCCTCGGCTGCTGTCGCTTGGACCACGCCGACGTGCAGCACGCGATGGACATGCCGCGGTAGACCGAGCACGCGTAGGAATGACAAGTAGAGCTGATGTTGTGATGGTCCACTGGAGCTTTACGATTGGGCGGGTGGGGGTTTGGTGTGAGAAGGAATGGCTTCATTATCGCTACTGACGACGACTTCACTACTACTCGAGCAACGCAAGCAAGCTGATCTACAGCACGCGCACATGAACGCACTAGACACATGAAGACGTAAGGCTCATGCAGACGCAGGAGGAAGAGATCAGAAAACCTTTAGTGTGCATCAATCTTGGAAATCAGACCCGAAAGATGGTTAATTTGAAAGGTAGTCATCACGCCTCGGTCCCCATGCTCATGCACATGCGCAGGCACACAGACACACAGACACACGTAGATGCAATGAGGAAGCGTATGCTCAGAGTGCGACTCTCAACAACAAGGGCTACTACCCCCTTGGTTCAGAAACTCTAGTCTGAAAATTGAAAAGTGGATCATCACTGCGTACGCGAACGACACACACACATACACGATATGCACAACACGCATCACACACTCGTGGTTCACACACGCACACGCGCAGGCGTCGCACGCTCTCGCTGTCATCGAGTGCTGCCGCTGCTGGGTGTCGCTCCCGTTCGATCCCGTGTCCCGTGCTCGCTGTCGTCGTCGTCGTTGCCGTTGTCAGATGCTGACCTGTGGCGATGTGATGCAAATGGCTGAATGAATGACGAAGAGCTTGAGAGGCAAAGAGTCGTTTCGAGCCAAACAGCGCTCCGCCAGTCATTTGCAACGCGACTTGCGCTTTGTAAGCTCCTCGCGGTGACTTGGGTTTTGTATGCGAAACAAATGACGTGGTCGACATATAATGTGGTGTGGCGAACTCTACCACACGATATCGACGAAATCATCGCTACTCATGATTGATCTGCCAAAATCATGACACCCGGGACACGAATAGCTCAACCGACCTTGTCCTCGACAACAGACGAGCTCGCCTTGCTCGCACGTCGCCTGTGACCGCTCCCGTCGCTTCCACTACACAATGGCACAGGGCTTCTCTGGTGGCTTCTTCCTCCCGGCGCAGCGCTCGGTGCACTGCAAAGGCGGCTTCTTCGCTACTGACGGAGCATCGACGCAGCGAGTGCTGCTGCCATCTCAACCACCGCAGCAACAACATGCACGAGCGACAGCGATAGGCGGCGTCTCGCGGCGCGACACTCGCTTCAGCGATGACGCAGAAGACATTGTGCAAGAAGCCGAGCTGTTTGCGAGCAAGAGCAGCAGGCACAACGCATCGAGCGACAAGGAACGCGGGAACCAGCATCGTGCAGCCAGCAATAGCGCCACTGCTTCCGCTCTGCGCTTTGTGCGACCGCGGCACGAGAAGGTATGTGTGCCCAAGATCATGTGTGTGCCGCCCTCGCCTGGTCTCAGCAAGTCTCCTCCATCTCCTCTATGCCTTTGTAATGCTGTTCACATCGGCAAGCGCAGCTCGCAACGAAGACACCGTCTGAGCGCAACAGAAATGCCATGAACAGCAGCGCCACTTCGACTCGACTCTTCTATCCTGGAGGAGGCATGCGCGAGGGGACCAGTGGTGCGAGGACCGACCGCACAGTAGATCCATAGGCTCGAGTGCCGATCAAAGACGTGAACTCCAAGTTTGAGGTGAGGGAACGAGGTTCATGTGCGTGCTGACCGTCCATCGTTGCTCGCTTGAGTGTAGGAGCGTTGGCTCACGGGCATGGTCGACTCCAGCTTGCGATGCAGGAGCTGAACCAGATCAAGGACGAGTACGATCTCAAGCACCAGCGGTGCGTTCACATACGTGCTTGTGTGCGTACGCGGAATAGACTCGCGAGCTCAATGACGAGCGCGTGCGTGCGTGTTGCGCAGGCAAAGCTCGGCGCCTGCGCTCGGCGCTGTCCATAACGCAACGCAGCGCTCTCTGCTGTCGTCCTCGACGACTATGCGACCTGCGTCCGTGACGACTGATCCTGCTCGTCATCATCCAAGCGCTTCACAACCAGAAGCGACGACAGAGCACCAGATCAAAGGCGAAGACACACTCGGTGCCATCGCAGCAGTGCCACCACCACCAGAGAAGAACCTCAACTCGCCGCTGCAACGACTCCAGGTCGCGGAGATGGTCATGCGCAAGCTCTACCGAAAGAACGTGCAGACCGAGGAGCTCGTCGCGAAGCTCAAGCACGAGAACGCACAACTAATAGCGCAGATGGAGCAGCTGCAGTGCGAGCGCCAGCATTCGCCCGTCTTGGACAAGACCGAGACTGGTTTGCAAGGCAACCAACGCGACAACGAGGCGTGTTCTGCGTCCAACGACAGCAGTCTGGAACAAGCGCACACAGCTGCACTTCCGCAGATACGACCGGAGAGCGTTGTCGCTATCCCAGTCACCCACGCACCGACGCTCGCAAGCATCACGCGCCTCGACCAGCAGCAACTCGACTACTTGCGCCACTTGGCTGCAGAGCAGGACAAGACGATCGCGTCGCTCAAAGTGCGCATCGAAGACCTCTCGACGCAGCTCGAAGTCGCGCAGCGCGACCTCAAGCAGGCGCAGCGCACTGACGCATCAACGCGATCAGGCGGTAAAGCATCGACGAGTGCATCTACACCGCGGCAGGTTGTGACGCGGCTCCAGAGCAAGCTCCAGGACGCACTGAGCGAGTCGGAGCGCCAGCGGAGCAACTACGTCAAGCTCAAGCGCGACTTCCAGCACTTGCTCGGACTCAAGACGAAGACGCTGTACGAGAACCCTGCGCAGCTCAACGCCAGTGCGCGCGCACTCGTCGAGCTCATGGAGAAGACGCTCGCACAGCTCGAGCACGAGCACGCGCAGCATCTGTCGCTCTACAACGACAAGCTGTACGACGTCGAGCAGCAGACGTGCGCGTCGTACGTGCAGCAAAAGCTCATGGAGCAAGAGGTCGAGCGCATTGCCCAGGATGTGAAGCAGCGCGACGACGTTGACGTGCAGATCGAGCAGTGCATGGTCAGTGTGTTTGAGCGCTTGCGGCAAGTCGAGATGGAGAACGTGCAGCTGAAATCAGCATCAGCCCCAATACAATCATGACACGAAATCAATCAGGGCACGCGGATATCAGAAACATGCACAAGTCCTCACTGCTTGAGCTCGGTCGTCCAGATGAGTGGCGCCGAGTTCTCGACGTGGACGACTGTGTGGCGATCGTCGACGTGGTTCGAGCTACTGATGAGCCCACCGAAGCGCATCTCGGCGTCTGTGAGGTTCCACTTGAGCCCAGTCGTCGTTGTCGACGTGCACGGTCCATCGACTGGGATGAGTCCGCACGTGCGCGCTTCAAAGTGAAAGTTCGGCTCAATCACGTGGTGGTAGCCAGGCAAGAGCAGTCGCGCAGTCGTGTCTTCCGACAACAGTGCGATCTGCGCAAAGCGGTCGTGCCAGCGAAAGAGCGCGTTGATGTTCTGCATCTCTTGGTCGAAGCGACCGCCCATGGCGCCAAAGATCATGACTGCGAACCGCCCGAGCGCTGGCTCACGCTCCTGGAGCTCCCAGATGAGCTCAAGACACTTGTCCAAGTCGTTGCTGTCTTGGCCCGGGTCGCAGATGATCTCAGTCCCGTGCGCGCTGTAGAACGCGCGCACGTCGCTGCGCAGCGAGTCCAGGTCGCCTTTGATAAACTGCGGCACAACGAGCTCCTGTGCTTCGACCTTGACGCTCCGGTCGTACAAGCGATTCGCGCCGCCGTCTGCGCACATTGTGACCTGCGCGTTGCTCCAGAGCGTCCAGAAGAGCTCGGTCGCGTGGATCTCAGGCGCGTGCGGTGTGATCTGCTTCTTGATGTGCCACGAGCTGTGCGGCGCGTTGAGCAGCAGCACTGCGAGGCGCGGCACGCTCGTCGTGCGGAACTGCGCTGGGTCGGACCAGAACAGGTTCGAGTGCGTCTTGGTCGGTAGCGGCGGTGTCGCCATGGTGCAGCGCGAGCGTGACGTGAGCGGCAGCGGCAGTAGCGAGCGCAATGACCAGGCGATCTTGAGCATGCGTCGCGTTGAGCTTTGCAGACTCCACCCCTCAACGTCGGTTGAGCAGTTCGCGTTGACTTGTTTTCACTATGCATACTAGTGGAGATGTCCTCGGACAAGTTCTCTCAAAACGTGAGATTTGAGGTTTCCAGAAACTATAGTGAAGGCGAGAGGTAAAGTTAGCAGAATGAATGAGATGGTTCTGGAAATGAATTGCTTGCGTTCATTATGTGGCTACAAAATATGGATGAATATGCTAACCGGTCGGACATTCCATATTAGTGGACCTTTGCGCCAGCCAATGATATTCCTTCAATTATCAATTTTGACCAATGAAATGTCTAGAACAAGTTCGGACAGTTCAGGCACGAATTGTGTCGGAACACATACAAACGCCTAGCATCGGTAATGACCAGGAAATATGCAAATCGGTCGGACAATCAGCTTGAATTATTTGGATGTGGTGCACACAGGTTGCTGTGGTTGGTGTCGGTGGTGACTTTTGACACGCATGCACAACTCAATTTGCCATGAGTCTGGAGTCTCTTGCGTCTGCGAACACGCAGAAGGCGCGCGCCACGGCAATCAGCGCGTACGCTCGCTTCCTTCGGGATGAAGATGTTAGCGAGGACTACGTCCATGCTAGCATCGTGGGCGATGGGTCTGGTCGGCGCCTGGTGACTGTGATGGACAAGTTTGGTTTGCATCTTGCTCATCGAGTTGTTAGCAATGGCACCCCGCTCACAAAGAACTCGGTCATGTCTTACTATCGTCACTTTAAGTTGTGGATGCTGGACAAGTATCCACAGCATCGAGGCGTAGTTGAGGCAGAGCTGATGCGCAAGGGCAAGATGTTAGAGCATCATTGCCAAAAGCGTGTGGACAGTGGCTACGTGCAAAAAGCGCCATCATGTAGAAAGGAAGACTTGTGCATGTTGACTGAGAGTTTGTATGTATCCGCCACTAGCTCTAGAGACTACCAAGACGCCGCGCTACTGTGCCTCATG
>JAASFT010001051.1:0-10303 GCA_023333885.1 Globisporangium parvum
GAGTCGCATGGAGCCTCCAGGTCTCACTCAACGCTCGTCATGACGGCAGACACCATGGCACATCGCTATCTATCGCCTGCTTCATTGGACGATTGCTAGCGCGAACCTCCACGACATCGACATCGCTCTCAAGTCAACTCTGAAGCGCTGTGTGGAGCGCACGCAGTTCGCGGTCGAGTCGAGCGAGGTCTTGGTGCACAGTGTGGGACGCGAGCGGATGCACCTCGCTGCTGCTGCTGCCAGTGCGACTGGCTGTGAGTGGCGACGCGCTTGAACGGCGACGACGCTGTGTCCTCTGCTGCTTGGCGTCGTTGTCACTGTCACTGTCACTGCCGCTGTCGCTGCGGCACTGGAGCAGAAACGCCTCGCGAGCGTGCCTCACCGATGCTGCTGCTGCTGCTGCAGTCCGTGGCCGCTGCTGCGCACCGAGATGTGCGAGCTGTGCTTCGAGACGGTCGCAGTGCGCTTGCTCGTCTCGGAGTTGGCTCGCGACGCTCGCGAGCTCCGCACGTGCGCGCACAGCAGCGAGTCGGAGCTGTGGCTGTTCGTGCTCGACGACTGTCTTGACGACTGCGCGCAGCGCTGTGAGCTCGCGAGTCGAGTCACACAGTTGCGTTCGGAGCTGTGTGTTCTCAGAGCGGAGCTGCTCGAGCTCCAAGTCACGAGTGAAGAACTCGTGCGACGGCGTCATTGTCGTCGTCGCAGTAGTTGCTGGTGATGGTGCTGCTGCTGTCGCTGTTGCTGGTGGCATCGCTGATCGGCGTGACTGAGACTGCTGGCTCTCGATCACGTCGACTTGGTCTTTCAGGCTCCTCGCGAGCGCACGGAGCGCCACGAGCTCGTCGTCTTGGCGCTGGTGGCGCACGAGCGCATGCAGGAGCTGCTCGCGCAAGCTGCTGCACTCGCTGTCTGTGGTATGCACGACTGCTGGAGGGACGGTGGGCGATTGAGCAGAGACGGCACTGCGACTCGCTCTGCTGTTGCTGCTGCTACTGTCGCCGCGTGTAGCAACGGCAGCTCCATCGCCGTCACTGTTGCGATTCACTGCTGCTGACGCACGCTTGCGAGGCTTCTGCACACGCGTGCGGTATGTCTTGCGCGCCACTGTCGTCGCGCGTGGTGGTGCACTTGGCACGCGCAGCACTGATGCCGCGCACGTGGCGTGACTAGTCATCACCGCGTCTCTCTCGGTGTAGGAGCTGGACGCTCGCTCGCTCGGTATCTTTTGAATCGGACGACGACGACGGGTCAGTCGATCACTCCGTCACTCCGTCACTCCGTCGGTCTCGATCGCGACAGCACCAAGCAAGACGCTGCGCTGGTTCGCACAGAAGCAGCAGCAGAAGCAGACGAGTGACGCAGCAGCCATGGCACGCGCGACGACTGACGACGCACTGCGGCGGCTCGCTCGCTCCGACAAGAAGCGCTTGGTCAAAGACTGGAACGCCACGCTCGCGCAAGAGCGGCACAAGGCCGAGGCGCTCGAGCCAGAGCTCCTTGACCAACACCAGAGCAGCGACGACGACGACAGCCAGACGGACGTGCTATCGCTGTCACGCGAGCCGACCGACCGACTCGCACAGTGGCTCCGACGCGAAGCGACTGTGACACCATCCTATGACTGCGTAGCGCCACTGGAGCACAATGGAGAGGACGCACTCGAAGACTCGGACGCACTCCTGCTCACGTCTGGACAAGTCAAGCGCGCGTATCGCACGCGTGCGCGGCAGCACGAAGCGCACGAGACAAAGCGCGCAGAGCGTATGCGGAGTCAGCGCGAAGCGCTCTTGGGCTTCCAACTCTCAGCTAGCGCGTCTAGTCTCGCGAGTGCAGCAAGACAGCAGCAGCAGCAGCTAGCGAGTTGCAAGCGGACTGGTCTTGAGCAGGCGCTTGGTGGCCAGCGCAAGCGCGCTAGCAAAGACGACACACCCGCGAGCGCAGCCATACAGCAAACTGTCGACCGACCGCAAGAGCAGCAAGTAGAAGGTGCACGTGTCGTGACGCTCACAGATCTACCGGCGCGGCAGCTCTGCGTCGACACAGCAATGCGCAATGACGTGCTCGCAGCGATCCGACGCGAGCTCATTGCCGGTCGCGACGTGCTGCTCGTCTCAACAGGCGCCGCAGCAACAGCAAGCGACGAGCGTCTCATGATGCAGCAGCTCTGCACACAGAGCCTCATGTTTTGCGTGCGCGAGCAAGAGCTCGTGCCAGTGCGCGAGGGGCACTCGCAGCATCTGCTGCTGCGGTCTCGCATTTGCAGCAGTCTGGACAACGTGCAGTGAACAAGTATCCTTGCATTCGACTCTATGCACAGTACTTCAGATATGAATTCTACCGACATGCGCTTCCTTTGTTGTTACGCACACAAACGAGCAAGTCACGACAAGACCAGCAAGAGAGCAGCGATGAGCAGCCTCCTTGGCATCGCGCTCGTCGTCGACGACATCAACAAGGGCTGCAACCTCGCGTTCCGGTACCCGGCGCCGCCGTCGTCGATGGACCACGTCTCGTCGTTCCACAAGCTCAGCCCTGCGCTCTTTGCGAAGCTCTTTCGCCCCAAGAACGCGCTCTGCAACCAGAGCTTTGAGCTCGTCGTCGACGACTTGCGCTTCGTGAGCCACCCTGTGCTCGTCTCGCGGCGGGCGCACGCGTCGCCTGCGTCTGCTGGTGCACCAGCACTCGCTACAAACGCCACGGCTGCAAACGCTGCGGCAGCAGTCGCAGCAGGCGCAATGTCCTCGAGCAGTCTCGTTGGCGCCAGTGCGCCTGCCATTGCGAGCACGACAACGCCATCAGTAGCGACTGCAGCAGCGACTAGCGCCACGAACGCGACGAACCGCACGGAGACGACGATGTTCAACATTGTGTTTGCGCTCGAAGAGCTCTCGCAGCTCGAGCACGAAGACGACGAGCTCGTGGCGCGGCGCCGTCGGAGCATCTCAGCGTTCCGGACCGTCGCCGCGCAGCTCGCAAACGGCTTGCTCCACGAAGAGCTCCGGTCTGGCTTCGTGTCAAACCAAGTGCGCGAGCTGCTTCACATGCGCGACGAGCTCGCGCAGCACGAGCGCTCGAGCAGCGCTGCTGCGAATGGCACTGGCGCTGGCAGTAGCGGCACTGGCGCCGGTGCAGGGAGTGGGAGTGCCCCTGGCGGAGGCGCAAGTAGTGCGAGTGCAGTCGGCGGCCACAGGAAGAACGACAGCAGCAGTGGCGAAGCATCTGGCGCAGGCGTCGACGTCGATCCGCAGACGTTCATTGACGTCTCGCTCGGCAAGAGCGTGCTCGCGAACGACCTCAAGAGCGTCTTCCACGGCCTCGACGAGTCTGGCACGGCGCACGTCGTGATCAATCGCTGGGTCAAGCTCTCGCTCACGCTCACGGACTCGGTGGCCGTCAAGATGCCGAGCCTCCGTCCGTACCACACGCTCTTGCTCCTCGCAGACGACGACAAGATCCTCGACGCGTTGCCCACGGATCACTCGCAGCAGCTCCGCCTGCTCATCGCTGTTGCGAATCCGCTCAAGAGCTTCCAGGAGCTCGCGCTCGAGACGTCGATTCCGATCCACCAGGTCTTTCGGCTCTCGGCCCACCTCGTGTACTGGGGCTTTGGCAAAGTCATCGACACGATCACGCTCCGGAACATCTACCACGTGAACCCACAGGCGAGTGTCCGGTCGCACTCGGCACTAGCGCTCGAGTTCCGTCGGAAGTTTGTCCCGCACGAGCTCTCGGAGGTGCTCTCGAGCTTCTCGGGCTCGCGGGCGATCAGCGAGCACATGAAGAACCTCTCGACGCTCAAGAAGACCGAGTACATCCACATGCTCATCTGGCTCCTGCAGCAGAACTTCATTATCCAGCTCCATCGGTACGTCTACTTCATGATCCCGTCCGAGGGCGACCACGCTGCCGCCGCCACTGGCGCTGCTGCTGGCGACAGCGATGCGCAGCGCGACCGCACGAGCAGCTCGTTCGACACGAACTCGTTTGGCTCGAACCAGCTCGCGAGCCACAGTCACCACCACACACCGAGCCGCACGAGCAGCTTCCTCGGCGCGCTTGGCAGTGCGTCAGCAGCTGTGGCGGCCCACACGCCGCGCGACCATGCGCGACCGCCGTTCATGACGTCGACTGTGTCGTCCGCTGCAACGACTGTGCCAATGCTGCCACTCCGGCCGACAACAACGACGGCGACACCAGCGCCGTCACTACCGACCGCATTGGCAACAACGACGCCAACGAACCCGTTTGCGCTGTCGGAGCACGAGCGCGAGTACCTCGACCGCATTGCGACGACGAACCCAGTCTACACGCTCTTCAAGCGCCTCTGCGTCTACTTCCACGGCCAGTACCACTTGGAGGAGATCATGTGGCGCGAGAACGTCTCGCGAAGCGAGCTCCGAACGGTCCTGAGCACGTATCAAGACATCATCGTCTGCTGTCTCCACGCCTAGGAGCAACATCACGAGCGAGTGGTTTGACGCCACGGCGACGGGTGGTGTTTGATAAATGATGAGAGAGTGGTGTGGTCTGCAAAACTGCTCCTACGCTGCGACTGCTGCTTCGTCTTCGAGCGACTCCTGCGCTGCGTCGCGACGGAGCGTGTTGATGACTTCGAGGATCGTGTTGCGGAAGCTCTCTTGCTCCAAGAGAATGCCTGTCACGTGCCCAGTCTTGAGGTACCGGAACTGCGCAGGCTTCCACTTGTGGCGCATGCGCTGTCAACCACCACAGCATACAAGATCACGCAGGGTGTGTGAGTGCCACGTCACTCAAGTCTCTAGAGCGCTCAATGGACGAACGTACCTCCCACTGCGCATCCGTCACACCAATGTACTCGTCCTCGGTGCCAACGACAAAAACCACCGCGTCAGCGCGCCGCGGCGGGTGGAAGTTGTCAATGTCTGTGATCGAGAGGAACATGCGCATGCGCTTCTTCGCTTGCTGCACTGGGTCTTCGTCGACAAAGTCGCCACTTGCGTCCTGGCGACTCGCAACCGCCGAGTCCGTCGCAACGCTGTGGCCCAAGAGCATCTTGTCGAGCAGTTGGAGCTCGTGCTGCTTGTAGAGCGACGTCCAGTTGCACGACGCTGAGAGGAGCCCGTCGGCAAACACTGGGACCGCCGACGGCGGCGCGAGCCACGCGGTCGCACCGACGTCGCCAGGGAACACCGATGCGATCATCGCTGCGTGGAGGCCGCCCATGCTACTGCCAGCGATCACAACGTGCGAGAACCCGTGGTGGCGCATAAAGTACGCGAGCAGCGACTTGGCTTCTTCGATCGTCGCTTGACCGAGGATCGGCAAGTCGCTCACGCGCCGGAGCTTGGAGCCGCGCTGGCCACTTGGCTTGCGGCGACCGTAGAACGGTCCTTCCAAGATCTGCAGGTCATCATTGAGGCACAGCGTGAGCATTGAGTACGCAGCACATCAGTTGGCCGTACAAGAGCCTCAGCAGTGTGAAGCACTCGGTACCAGTGTCGCAACGCCTTTGCGAGCGAGCGGGATGCCAATGGACGTGCGCCGGTGCACAAAGCCGTGCTCGCCAGTCCCAGGCAGCAGCACTACGAGCATCGAGCCGATCGCATGTCAGTCAGTACGTGCAGTGTGGCAGATCTCAAGCGTCAGAACTGTGAGCTAGACGTACCGACAAGCGGTCGAGTCGACGAGCCCTGGACTGGCACGTCTTGGTCTGCATCCACGGCAGCCTCCCACTCGATCGGCGTCACGAGCTCGCAGTACGCGTCGAGACTCGCGGCTGGCAGGAACTCTCTCGCGTTCGGCAGCGTGCTCTTGAACGAGCCCTCTTGAATGCACGCGCGCGCAGTGCGCAAGAGCTGCTTGCGGCTCCAGCGCACGTCGTCGGGTGCGAGCTCATTCACTTCGCTCATGCGGTTGCTCTGGAGCAGCTCGCGCACGCGGCGCGGCGTGTTGATGTCGCCCCAGCCGTCGCAGAAGAAGCCGCTCGGAAAGAGCACGGGGTTCTGCGTCACAGTCGCCGTCACGCGGTCGACGTACCGGTGATGTGCGCTCGTGAGTCCATCAAGAAGTCGGCTCGGCGACCGCAGCAGGAGCGCAAGGAGTCCCCACGGATGCGGCACGACGCCTGTGAACTGCTCGAGCGGCAGCGGGCCGATCGCAGGCAGCGCGAGCAGCGGCGCGAGCGCTGGGAGCACGTGCGCGCGCCAGTAGCGCTGCAGACGCGCTGTCGCTGCGAGCGACGTCGTGGAGGACGAGCGCTTGCTGTTGCTCAGCATGTGTTCGTCGTCCGACTTGTTGTTCTCGCTTCTCGTGGATTCGGCCGATTGAGTTGTGAGCGTTTTTGTGACGGAGTTCCGAAAACTGAATGCAAATGAGTAAACAGCCATTATTGATAGTGAAAAACCAAAGGCAAGAAAAGCACATCGTATCCTCCAAAGTACGAGTCCGACTCGTGGCCGACCTGAGTCGTACTTACCGATTTAATACAACAATCAAGACAAAATGTGTCAATACAGAATAGCTGACAAACGTCGGATTGTACCTGATTTATGTGGTTCTTACATTCATCAAGTCAACTCGGACGACCAAACAGCCCTGAGAAACCTACTTGATAAATGACCTCGTGATGTATAGGAGAGAAGTTCAATTCAAACAAGACGCGATATTGTCGATATATAACACGCGAACATTCCTCATAAGATTCTGGCGGGAACATAGACTTCGGCGGGAAGATTATTCCTTGGAGAAACCTGTTTGCGCTTCGCCAAAATATGTGTGAATTATAGCAAACCTGGTTTGGAGCACGGAACAAATGGAGAAAAGTACGGAACGATTCCAGAGTGACAGACGACCCAACGTCAAAGATCAAACCGGATGAAACCTGTTTCAACATGTAGCAGATTTTGGAGAACTTAACATTGCAACGCATAGAGGCACTAGACCCAGTCAAGATACATGGACCTCTCGCAGTCCTCAATGACACAGCTGAACGTCGACTGACACACTCAATAGACAGTTCATTAGTGTTCACACTAGAGTGCCAATCGCGTCGAGCACGCCTCTGTCACCTCAACCGCAACTTGCCTTGCCCTCGCTTGGACAAAACGTGGCGTCTGTCGCTGTCAAGTGCTCTCCAGAGAAGCAGCACAACGAACCCGCAAGACGACCCGTCCTTCTGGAATGGGTGCTCGAAGACGCGTCTCGTGTAGCCGCGAACATCACATTGCTCGGCGACATCGCCGCTATCTTTGCAACGAACTTCGGCATCTATGTCCTGTCGAGGCTGTCGTAGAGGTGGATCTCTGACTTGGCTCGTTGAAGGGCGAAACAAGCCCAGTGCAAGAGGTGGAGGTTCACCGGCGGGAGGAGTACGTCAGTTCCAAGTGAGTTACTCTGCGAGGTAATCGCATCCAGTAGTCGCACTATGCTAGTTGTTAATGTAGATAGTAGTGGCGATACTTTCATCGCGGGCAGCAACACGAGCTGACATGACGGGTAACGATGTTGATCAACACGCTAAGAGCAAGCGGCACTGTGTCGTTGGAGAGCACACAGGATCGAACGCGATGCATGTCTTTGGAGACGGCCCGAGGGGTGTCTCTTCAGGATTGCGAGTGAGAGCAACTCCTCCAGTGTTCCGTTCGGTTTTGTCGGTCAGCGTGGGATTCTCGGCGACTGACGCTTCATGTGTTTGCTGATGTCGCAGAAGTCAATGTCGGCTAGCGCTGCGCGTTTTGCCTGGTCAGCGATATATCTCACACGCATCTCCAGCGCCTTTGCCATCGTATTCTTCTTCGGTTCCAGGCGCTCGGACTACGGCGTTCTGCGTTACGATCGTGGCCGTAGAGCAAGCAGATATTCCGGTCTTAGGGTTTAGACTATCTTGCCACGCTAAGCGATCACTCTACCACGACGGAAGTCACAAACACGGCCGAGAGGTTCGGGGTTGGGACTCACTATCACTCCAACTTCGACGACGTGATGAACGCTGTGGTCATGGTCATCACGGCCTGGGCATCTGAGAAGCTAGAGACAGAGCACCAGTCAGCACTTCACCACTCGAGCGAGTGCGAATTCACTGTGACTGTCGCAGGGTGAGTTTCGGCGCAGCGGCGCCATCGAGCTGAAGAGTTCACATAGAATTTGTTGAGCTGGCTGTGCGAGTTCTCAACCAAGATGTCGATGCTGTGTTGCCACGCGCACGTTCGTGGAATCTTGTGCATCGAGCGCACCTTTGGCATGCATCTGCTTGTCAAGCGTGACAGCTGCTCGTGGTCGCGCTCTCATTAACTTAATCCGCACTTTGCCGTCGTCGCACACATCAGCCTGAGTACAAAGAGTAGAAGGGCCAATCTGTTGCTCTTCGATCTTGCTCCGTCTCCTCGACCAGATCGCTGCCGCCACCCATAGGTGCAGGGGTAGGTTTGCTGCTACGCTTCAGGGTCTTCTGGAACGAGCCTGACTGGCAATTCCTCTTGTCCAACTGACAACGAGAAAATCATGTTGCTGTGCCTCTCAGTGTCTCCTTCACGACAATCTTCATGTGAGTTTCTTCCTCGTACATGTACACGAAAAGCACTCCATGAGTCGCGCGACTACAAGAGTGGTAGATCGGACTCGTAGTCACTGTCTGCTTTCGACGAGACTGCAGAACCACTGCCTTCACTGTCGATGCTGGCTCGCTTTGGCTTGGCTTGCTTCGGCTGATCGTCATCGCTTTGACAGCTGCTATCAGACGGTTCAAAATGCAGCACACTTCCGCCTGACAAGTCGTCGTTTTGGTCGTCACTGACGTCACGACTTGGGCGTTTGGGATCGACGTCAGTAGGTATGGCTGAAAGTGCGCTCCTGCATGTACGCCAAGACGGAGCGCTCTTTTCTTCACACACGTGCTCGCGCCTTTTGTGTGTGCGTCGAGCGAGCATCACGAGTATACGCTTCAGTTGTTTGTTCACTTGCAACACAGCATCTCACGCCACTCAATCAAACGTTCGCAGCAATCTCGTACCTCTCAATGCAGCGGTGTATGTGCGGCTGGCGTGGCGCGCGGCGTGTGTTCGCGGAGGAATCCAAAACGGATCTGCAGGCACTCAAACTTTGCTTGGTATTGATGTCGCCACTTAATGCCCCTGGTTCGAAACATGTATATATGCTTGGGCCATTGACAAGCCGTTGTAGTAATACATTAGCTACAAACACACACATACATTTAGAGAGAGATCGATAGAGGATTGATGCGCATTCAGTGAGCGACCACGCGTTTTGATCGACGCAACAGAGAGAAGCGTGTGCGTATGCACCTTGGTGAGCTTGTCGCTACCCTCCATCGAGAACGCGACCTTAATTGTCGTGTAGAGCGAGAGCGGTGCCATAGTCTTCATTTTTGCAGCGAGCGAGGAGCAGCAGCAATTGGGAGTGGTAGTGGTGGATTGCGAGTGAGTCGTCGTGGAGCGCAAGCACTCGTTGCCAAATGAACTGTTTGTATAACGTACGTCTAAAAAATACTCGCAATGAACGCAATCACGTTCCTCAAGATGGCATCCGTGAGTCAGAATTCCATAGCGAACTGCTGGAAGCACACGGGAATCTTCCTGACGACATCTTCAATCTCAATCGCGGTGATAGCAGTGAACAGCTCTCTGAATAAACTAACTGGCATTCGTTTGTATTTTGTGAACCACATTTTTCGGATACTATACCCGTTAATAACAGATGCAAAACTATGGAGATGTACCTATTTTGTTGACCAAACCATGTAAGTTGACCTATGTGTTGATTATCTAAACCGGTGACCGAGTTTCCCGCGAACCCAAGTTGCTTCGAGTTAAACAGTTCTTCAACCTTTCACTTTTGTCCACGAATAAATGAAATCTAGCTTGTCGATTTAAAAACCGATTGATAATAATAGGAGGGAGTCGACCTTTAATTTCTGACGTTGATCAGTCTTTGTAGGGTATTTGTTTGCGGAAAGATAACGGATATTTTGCAGTCCGTTTTGGCCACTAAGAAGTTCGCATAACGTACTACAGCAGATTATGGCAGGATATTGGACACCTTAGCTATTTGTCGATAACTTGATCAATCTGAAAGTGATTTTGAAATGCTGAACACGGCAAGATTGGACTTGAACTCCAGCAACGAGTGCAATTTTTCGAATCCTTATTCATATGGTGGGTGGTTTGCACATCGAGTTCGAAAATTGGCCACACATTGAAACTTCAAATTAATCTGCACCAGATTATGCCCACCCTTATATATTTCAATTTGTATGTCACGATTCTACATGCCAGAGTGTCAAGATTCAGCAATCAACCAACGCACAAAA